>VDFB02037052.1:0-63237 GCA_007258455.2 Sequoia sempervirens | reverse complement strand
CTCTACATGATAAGTCTTTTCTGTTATATAAAGGTGCATTACTTTGCAATTCTAAACCAGAACAAAGGTACACTGTGACAATTAGAAATAGGGGTATACCATGCAATGGGTATGGTTTATGGCAAGGTAATTGTTCAGTCCCAGTAATATCATATAATTCAGCACCTTAGGGAAAACCCCTGGGTCTTGCAGAACCAGAAGTAAAGGAGGTCCTACCCACCTCAATAATTGGCCCTCAATTTTCCAACCTGAAGATAGGTTTTGTGGTACCCTTCCCAGATTTGACACCCCTAGCATTTGGGAGACTACCCATCACTAAGGGTTTGGGATTCACAACTCAGATCACCAACACAAGGTAGAACTTATAGTTGATTTTATGAAAGATGCACAAAATCGGTACTCCATAATTTGACTAAAAAAGAAATTGCATATCTCAAACAATATATCACTAACTTTCACAAAGTTTAACAATCAGCCATATATCTAGGGCTTGATCAGCTACACGTTCATTCTGACTTGTTATATCTGCACGCCAACTGAAACCGTCGCAATGTATAACAAGTTTTTACTAGTTTCTTAATTAATGAATCTGTAAACAATGAATTTGTGATTACATACTTTATAATGTGCAATTTACAAAAGAGCATCACTAAGCTAGAGTATGGCATCAACATAACTAGAGTATGGTACAGATTGGTATGGTTATTCAGGTGACCACTTAGTATGGCTAGACAGTGACAATGTTATCAAATCAAGGGACCACGTAGCTGTTATCAACTTAGTTGAGTTGTGATGTTATCACATATATACTACAATCATTAGATTCAGAATCATATATATAGTTGGTACATTCTCATTGAGAAGATCTGATATTATATATATAGTAACAGCAGTCTCTCATTGTTTGGTTTGGGTGTTCTCAACTTACACAAAATGGATTTTACAGCTGCTTACAACATGTCAAAGAAATTCCCTTACAACACTCTCCTATTTTAACATTCATTTCATCATGATGAACATCAGTTGGTCTCTGAGTCAGCTTCTTCCACAGGGTTTCCATTGTCAACCCAGTCCAATCATCCTGCTCTTTTATAAGTTTCATCAAGCACCTTCTCAAAATGAAGTTTCATCGAAATCTAAAACCCAAAACACTATAAAATTGAACAAAATCTCCCTAGCCAATCCTTTCCTTGTTAGGGTTGGGCATGGTCACATTTCAAATCAGCTATAGAATCAATGTGATGACACCAGCGTTTTGCATTTCCTGGGCATCTATTAGCAAAAGACACATTATGAGTGGCCTCAATTAAAGGATTGACCTCATCAACTTGCTGGAATTGGAGAAGCAGTTCTAATGCGCCTATTGACTGCAACTTGGTGCATTGGAAGAGGAAATCAAACAATTCACACTAGTGGTTTGTACAAGCATTACATCAATAACACTTGTACTCACAATATTACCATTCTGAATTGTTAAGAATTATCTTCATGTGTTTCCTAGGAAACTCATTTTGGCTCTTTCCAAAAATAGAAATTACTTGTACAGGATGGCTTACTGAAACATTTGAGAGTTAAATCGTGCTAGTGATTTTTTGACAAACTAGTAGGTGCATTGTCCCAGATGACCACAGGACTGTTGCAGGCCCAGAAACAGACCTCATATTGTGTCCAAATCTGAAAATGCATGCATATTTGGATAGCCCTCAAAAAATAGTACAATTTCAAAACAAATGACAACTTCTTTCAATTCTGGATGTGAAAGTTATGGCAACCACAAGTCACGTATGTCAACTAGTGACAGGTTTGGTAAATACCATGTTTTTAGAATGTTGCAGTACACTATTATCAGAATTTCAGATATGATATTGGCGTGAGGTCACTCCATGGGTTGTGTTTGACCTATGGTAATTGAGTGGATCACTTGGAGTGTGTTTGGATCGAAAACAAGCATGTTTCTTGCATTATAACTGACTGAGTGCAGCAGAAGAGTCAGCGGCTGTGTTAATGATTTTTAATGATTTGAAAAGAAATAAATCATTTTTAAATGCCCAAAATAAAGTGCCTTTTCACCTTCATTTCAACTAATCACATTCCATGAGAATAGAAGGCCAAATAGTTGTTTGTAACTGAAAAATTCAAAAATCAAGAAAGAATAAACGAAAATAGGCAGTTTTGATTATTATTGGCAGCCATTTTTTTGGGCACTGCCTTTTCCACCTTCCAAGGCAGCATGTGTAACCTATTAAGAGCAGATCATTTGAGGGATAGAGATAGATCCTACTGGCTGAGAAAGGGAAAAAACAAAGGATAGAGGAAAGAAGGGACCAGTTGGAGATATGCCCTCAATAACACATCAACAATTTGTGAATGACACTATCATCTACAGGGAATCAAAAATGGAGGAAGCAAAAATGATCAAGGCCACCCTAGATCAATTCATTGTTGCCTCTAGGCAAATCATAAACCGTGAAAAATCCAATATTTTCTTCTTTGACACCTGAAGGGCACTATAAAGGCAAATTGTGGCCCATCTTGGCTTCAACAACAGTGCTATCCCAAGAAAAAAAAATTGGGTGTACCATTGTTCAAGGCACTTGTTAAAACAAACTTATGGGAGGATACTATCAGGGCTTGTAGAACAAAGTCTGAATCTTGGAAAAGTAGGTAGCTAACACAAGAATTAAAATTTTGATGATCAAGGCAGATATCTTTGCAATCCTGATTTACATGATGTCTCATATAGAACTCACATAGAAGGTGTCATCTAGTTTAGACAGAATAATGAAAAGGTGCTTGTGGGAAGGATCCAACGATACAAAGCAGATCCCACTAATCAATTGAGACATTGTTCATAAGTGCAAGGTTGAAGGTGGCACCAGCATTCGTTCTTTGTTTAAGTAGAATACAACACTTGGAGCCAAGCTGATTTAGAAAATGTATGTCAACTAGGAGTCTAGGAGGCAATGTGGAACCAAATTCTACAAAGGAAATACATCAACTCTTAGGAACTGGCCAAAATTCTATCAACAACTAACCCACCCAATGGCTCCCAAATTTGGAACTTCACGTTAAATTATCGCTTTCATTATGGAACATATCACTTGGGTGATCAACAATGGTAGAAGTGTAGATTTTTATCAGACTGTGGAATGAATTTCTTGCCACTCACAAGTATATCTAATTTCAGAAAATGCAAGGAAATTAAGGAAGGTATATGGGGGAGATTAGGTAATTGACTACATGAACTTGGTTGCTAAGCCAAATGACACATAATGGAGTTGGAAGGACCTTGGTTGCTAAGCCAAATGCTTGCGTGGAGCCACAATCAAAGCAATTTCAAATTTTGATAAAAGCATAGTAGCAAGGGAGCTGGAGGATGTTTCTAATGTGAAATCAATGCAAGAAAATAGCCAGCTTCAAGATTGCTTCCAACTTCTTAGAACAAGGCTTGTGAAGTGCTATTTAGAGGACTTTTGAGGCTTTTTAAACCAAAATCCTTATTATCACAGAAGCAAATAAAGAGAGTTTGTGAGCTGATTTTGGGAAATTTATGCATAATGCAAAATGACACCAAAGGAGGATGTGAGTCAAATGAATATATCATTGAATTTGATGATACACCTCATAGTGAGGCTATGTAATTTATATATATATATATATAGCAAAGAATAGGAAAGAAAAATAAAGCAGAAAAAGCAACAATCTATCAAATTGACCTCCCACTGTCAATAATGTAATGACCCTTAGCTGAAATATTCATATAAAAAGCCCGAATCTAAAATGACCACCAAAGTATTTTGGCAATAGATTGCAAACAGTAATAATATGAAACACATATAATAGATTTGCACATGTAATACTAGCTAGAAATGAATACTTCATTCAAATACATTTTTGTTGCAATTGATTACAATGCTTTGCTTCTAGAGCAATTACAAATATACTTTGAAAATACCCAAATGTTGAAATCTTCCAAACTATTGAAAGTCTCCAACTTGAAGTGTAGATGCAATCTCTGTATAAAACTACGCTCAAGAAACCAAAGGGTTTTGTCTATTGAACTCTAGGAAATCAAAGGAATTTTGTCCACTGATTCTAAAACCTAAGGGTTTTCTTTCTTAGGTCCAATAGTTGAACACACATGCTCAAACTAGGGTTAGTGGTTGTTGCTAAATTCCCCAAAATATGATCCAAACTACTGAAATTGTCAACCTTATACAAAGGTTGAAGGCCTAGCATGGGCCCATGTGTGCTAATAGGCATTTGAAAGTTTCCCACCAATTTATCATATTCAAATTCAAGCCCATTAATGGCATCCCTAGTCGACCATGCTGATAGGTGAAATCCTTTCTTTGAGCGGCGAGTATCCAAGGAAAAGCATCCCTGAAGAATTCAATGACAAGAATTACTGGGAGCCAGAGGCCAAGATGCCGCTAGGATGTATTTCCATTTGGTATGCCAACAATGTGTTCTTTGCAAGTCCGAAGTCAAGGGTTCGGGAAATGGGATGCAAGGATGCCAAAGGATGCAAAGGTCCTCGAGCTTGGATGGGAAAAGCAATGAAATAATAGGAATCATACTTCAAAGATACCCAAGGTTGTAATGACCAAGGACCAAGCTTCATAAATACCCAATGCTAGAGAGAGCAAGGATCAAGCTTCAAAGATGCTCAATACAAAAGGAAGCAAGGTTTGAGATTAGGGAAACTCACACTAAATGGAGCAGGGATCATGAGTTGGCAATACCTAATGCAAGAAGGAGCAAAGATTGGGGAACCAAGGGAAAGGGTACCAAGGTAAAAGAAATGTCAGAGCCGTATAAGGCAAACAATAAGCAGGGGCGTGGTGAATGAAGGGAAGGCATGATACCATGAGAAAGTCTAAAATAGCATCCAAGGCTCAAAAGTAACTCAAAATCCCTCATACTGAGGATTTGGGACATTACAAATAAGTGCTTCCAATATGATGATAACCACTTCACAATAGTTGAGGGACTAGAAAGAACTAGTATAAGAGTGTTCGGTAGCTGTAAAAAACAGGAAATGAGGGGAAAAACAGATTGGAAAGGCTTTGAAGGGCCACAGCTACGTTATTTAGCAGTAGCGACATGCAAGTTATTCACTTTCACGAAGTACTCACCACATTTATATATCATGTTAAAAACTTCATACACCTTCCTATATCCAATGCGCTCTTGCAACTTCATGTGATGCTATTAACAAGTAAAATAATTTTGCAAATTGATAGTTCATGCATACAATTTTGTTAGGTAGATTCATAATCTTAGCTTCTAATGTTCAATAGATCCATTTCTCTTTAAACATAACTCACTATATCTAGCCAATGTAAAATCAATAGCTAATATTCCATAATGGACAAACTACTTATAAATCGAAAGCAGATCATAAAACCTTTTTACTACTACAAACTGCAAAATTGTCAAACTTAGAAATGTTCATTTTATGCAAACTAAATAAAAGCAGCAGCAAAGATAAATCATATATCTCGCCACTCGCATAAACATCTTGAAAACTAATATTAAATTTACTAGTAAGTTGTATAATCATCATTTTTACTCTTCACAGTTTCATTCCATATTATATTTTCACTTTTTCTTATCTATTGTATAAAAGGAAAGGGGGCATTATCATCAATGTGTAATGAGATCAGAATTTAAGACTAATTTTTCAATCTAACAAAACAAAACTTTGCATCATTTTATAAAGACAAGAAATCACCTTTTGAAGATGAAGAATAACAAATGGTACAAATGTTAAAGAGAAATATAGTGGAAATGTTTTTCTGAATGTTGAATATGTTGCATTTGCATTATGCACTAAACATGAAGCTGTATCTGGATGTAAGATAGAACATGGAATAATTGAAGCATGTGGATCCAATTTATGAGACTGGAAACCCATCCTACTCGATAAGTAAGCAGATAGAGCAACCAAATCAATAGGACCACCTCTGCAACTCTCTCGGACAGCTTTGTATACGGGCAAAGCAACTGGACCAGTTTTTGCAATGAAGTCTCGATATGATTTAGGTAGTGTTTCTGGTCGCATAATAAAGGAATACATAACCTGCAATGAAAAAAATACTTCATTCAATGGAGCAGCAACAGAAAATTGAAAGTTCATTCTTGACACAAAATCTGATACTCAAGGCTATCTAAGGTGAACTTGCAACACTTCTCTATATTCAATCCTACATGTACAAAGAAATGCACGACACATCTAGCTTTACTATAATAAACCTACAAATCATTTGGTGCATATTATTTGTTAAGTAGATATATTTAATTATATGTATGTCGATATTAAATGAGTACATTAATTTCCTTGCAAGAAAAAAAAATTTCCTTGTATAGGAAGAAAATATAAGTTCATGAAATTGGCATGTGGGCCCTTATACGCAACTGTTGTTCTGAACATTGCATATTGTTAGTAGTAGATTATGATATTTTCTTCCTATACAAGTATTTATACATTCACTGGTAGTTTTTATTTGTGAATGCCATAGCATTTAATGTGGGAAAGCTTTCTTGGAAACAAAAGGTAGCATTAATAGGATAAACACACCCTACTTTTGTGAGAAAAGATGACAACATTTTAAGAACCTCAAATTGAATTTGGACTTCAAGACATTAGAGAAAACATGGGCAGATGCTGCAGTGTTTATTGTTTTGGATGGTTGGAAAGTTATTGACCATGATTTTCTTGTTAATATCTTGGCATTTACCCAAGGAATAGTTGTGCTTTTGAAATATCATGACTATGCAGTGAGGACTTAGGATTGATTTGATTGTCCTTTTAAAGCAGGCAATAGAAGATGTTGATCAGGATAATGTCGTTCAAATGGTCACAAACACTGCAACCATCCATATTCTAGCAGAGGGTATGATTGATGACTAGTACTTAAGTATATTTTGGACTCACCACATCATTCGTTTAATTAAACTAAAGTTGAAGGATATTCAAAAGTACTGCATGGTTTTGGCAGTCAGTAAAGGAAGGAAAGTTGTTGCAAAGTTACAATGTTAATCACATAACAATTGACAATCAACAAAAAGTATGCAACTGTTGGGCTTTAACATGCGGGCACTAGGTTTGCTTGCACCTTCATTATGTTGCTACATCTGTAAAAAGTATTAAAATAATATTCAGATTATTAATTTAATGGTCAATATGTATTTTATTGTATTTTATTTAGATGAGAATGTTGCTTCAGTTCTCTTTCAGTTTCTATTTAGAAACTTTATATTTTTGTAATCTTTGTAAACTATAAAGAGATTTCATCTCTTATTTGTAAATACATTGAATATTTTACCAAAATCTTTCGATTACATGGTATCAGAGCAGGCGAATTGACTTTTTTTTTAAAAATTCGTGGAGTTTTTTCTGAAAAATTAAAAAAAATCAAGGGGTTTTTTTTGTGGGATCTGTGTTGCCCAAAAATCATGACTCTCTTTCTGCTAAAAATCGAGGGTTCTTGTTTGAAATTTTCGTGAGTATTTCCTCACTAAAAATCACAACCCTCCTGCAAAATTTGTTAATGATAATTGCAGCTTCAGGCAATCCTTCCAGCACAGAGCACAGATCAATTGGAGAAATCATAAATTAAATAATAGCTCTTTGGCTATTTAATTTATATACGATTTTTTGATTAACATATACTTAATGAGGAGGCGCGAATTTTATGAGGCCGACCTCATTCTTCACTTTCCACGATTTTCTCTCTTGGCACATATTTCCTAACAAGGCCGACCTTGTTAGAAGAGACGCGATTTTTTTATAAGTCGTCTTCTTGATGTGGCCGACTTCTTCTTGGCAAAAAGACGCACCCCCTTGTTTTGTATTTATATTCATTACCTTTCTCATTGTATATCATCAAGTTGAAAAGTCAGTTCAATATTATTCTTTGAAGGAGAAGTGCGAATTTTCTTAAGAGCAGATTGCGAATTTGTTCCAGGCAGAATTTAGATATCATACAGATTGTTATCTGTCATTGCATCTTGTGTAGGTGCTGAAGATTGGCCTTGTTATTGGCCCCATTGTAAAGAGTTTTGTTGCCTCTATTTATATATCAAGAGAGATCTTTGTTGCTGGGTTTTTTCTCCTGCAAGAGGAGGGTTTTCCTAGGGTATCTGCTGTGTTATTGTCTGATTTTGAATTAATTTTCTGAGCATTAAATCTGATCATTAAAATTTACATGGTATCAGAGCGGGTTTGAGAGGATCGTGATCAGATTATTCCTAATCAGCAATACCTAGTTGTTCATCTATCTACATTAGTCAAGATGGTGAACGGATTGAAGATCGAGGATTGACTCGAGGGTGCATCTAACTTCACATCATGGAGGTTTAGGATCATGCTTACCTTGCGTGAAAATGACTTGGGTGAGTTTGTAGAGTCCAGTGTTCCTGAACCTGAGGAGGAAGAAGCGAAGTTACAATGGGTGAAGAAAGATATTAAAGCAATGAAGACATTGGTTGATTCCGTCAAGGATCATATTGTGCCTATCGTCTCTAAGTTGAAGACAGCAAGAGACATGTTCAAAACATTGGAAGAGATGTACGAAATCAACAATACCAGTCGAGCACTGGCACTGAAGCAACAACTTCATCATGTGAAGATGGCGAAAGGTGAAACAGTGATTGCATACTTTATGAGGATTGCAGATTTGAGAGATCAGCTCTCTACAATTGGGCATATGGTTGATGACAAGGACCTGACTATGCTCGCTCTCAATGGGCTGCCTTTGTCTTGGGAATCATACATTCAAGGAATCAGTGCAAGGTCAAAATTGCCTAAGTTTGATCGCCTAAGATCTGATTGCATTCAAGAGGAATCAAGGTTGGTGGCAAGAGGCGTTGGTCAAAGTTCAAAGAATGAAGATATTCATGTTCTCACCTCCCATACTTCAAAGAAGAAAGGAAAAGATGGAAGAAAAGGATTTTTCAAGAGGAATCGGGACAAGGGAAATGATGATTCTCCTCCATTCAAGAAGAAGAGGGATATGTCCAAGATTCAATGTTTTAGGTGTGATAAGTTTGGGCACTTCGCCAAATATTGTCCAACCAGACCTAAGCAACAAGTTACCGTTGCGGATGTTGATGATGCCTCTCCGCAAAAGGATTCAAGTGAATATTTGTTCTATTCGGCATTATCAAGCAGTGTACCTTCCGACACCAACACCTGGATAATCGATAGTGGTGCTTCACGACACATCACCGGCTTCAAGGAGCACTTATCAAGTTTGGTGGAAAAGGAGTCTTCTGAACAAGTCATCATTGAAGATGATGCTAGCTACTCCGTGAAAGGAATTGGGACCTCTACACTTCATTTGGATTCTGGCATCTCACTCCAGTTGGGTAATGTTCTTTATGTTCCTAGAATCAAGCGCAATCTTATTTCTATTTCAACTTTGGAAGATAAAGGATATCAAGTTGCCTTCTCCAAAGGCAAAGTTCTAGTATGGTTGGAGAACTCTAGCTTCAAGGATGCTCAAGTAATTGGAGTTAGACATGAAAACCTCTACAAGGTCTGCACATGTTCTTTACAAGCTTTGGTTCATGACTCTTCAAGTCTTTGCGATCTTTGGCATCGGAGATTGGCTCACTTACACTTCCGAGCCTTACCTATCATGGAGAAGATGGTATCGGGTCTTCCCAAGTTCAACCAGGAGCACGAAGGTACTTGCAAAGGCTGCGCATTGGGTAAGAATATAAAAGCCCCTTTTCATAGTAGAGAAAATAGATCTAAGTGTATTTTAGACCTTATTCATTCTGATTTATGTGGACCTATGTCTGTTCCTTCTTCGAGTGGTTTCTTGTATTATCTTTTTTTCATTGATGATCACTCTAGGAAGACTTGGATTTATTTTTTGAAATCTAAAGAGTCTAAGGAAGTGTTGGATAAGTTTAAAGAGTTTAAAGCCTTGGTAGAAAATCTTTCTGGTAAAAGAGTTAAGGTCCTCAGATCTGACAATGGTGGAGAATACACCTCTGGTAGTTTTCGGATTTTTTGTATTAATGCAAGGATTAAGAGGGAGTTCTATGTTCCCTATAATCCTCAACAAAACGGTGTTGCAGAAAGAAAGAACAGAACGATCGTGGAAGCAGCAAAAGCCATGATCCATGATCAAGATTTGCAAACATTCTTATGGGCAGAAGCTTCCAGGACAGCTGTATATGTTCAGAACAGAAGTCCTCATAAGATCTTGGAGAATGACTCCAGAAGAAGCCTTTACAGGGAAGAAGCCTGAAGTCAGTCATTTGAGGATATTTGGATGTCCTGTCTATATTCATGTTCCCAAGGAAAAGAGAACCAAGTTGGAGCCTTCTGGCAAGAAGGGAATATTTGTGGGCTATAGTGAGACATCAAAAGCTTACAGAATTTACATTCCAAGTCAAAAGTTGATCGAGATCAGTAGGGATGTCACATTCGAGGAAGATGTTGCATTCAAAAGATCCAAGGGGATTCATATGGAGATTGATAATGAAGAGTCTCCTCAGGATAGGGAAGTTGACCATACTCCTGAGATTCAGAGGGAGACTTCAGAACCAAAAGAAGATATTGATCCTATTGAACCCTTGGAACCTACTGATGGGCCTACTGACATTGTTATTGGGAGAAAGAGACCTCTATGGGCCAATCGTACTATGCAAGAGGCTGAAAGCTTTGCAGCTCCTAGAGGCACATTCAGAGAAAGCAAAAGGCCACATAAGTTCTCCAGTTATGTTGCCTTGATGAGTCAGATAATAGAATCCGAGCCTACCTGTGTTGAGGAAGCATCTTGTCATCAGGTTTGGAAAGATGCTATGACAGAGGAGTATCAATCAATTCTTAAGAATGATGTTTGGGATATTGTTCCTAGACCCGAGGGCAAGTCTGTGGTATCTTCTAAATGGCTATTCAAGATTAAGCATGCTACAGATGGAAGCATTGAAAAGTACAAAGCAAGATTTGTGGCTCGTGGGTTCTCTCAAATAGAGGGAGTTGATTATGAAGAAACATTTGCTCCTGTTGCTCGCTATACTTCTGTCAGAACCATCATTGCTATTGCCGCATCTAGAGGATGAAAGATTCACCAAATGGACGTGAACACAGCCTTTCTCAATGGAGTGATTGAGGAAGAGGTTTATATAGAGCAACCTGATGGATTTGAGGTTCATGGGAAGGAGTCACATGTTTGTAAATTGAAGAAGGCCTTGTATGGTCTTAAGCAGGCTCCTCGTGCATGGTATGAAAGGATTGATTGGTACCTGTCAAGTTTGGGCTTCTTCAAGAATGATGCTGATTCAAATCTCTACTTCAAGGTAATCAATGGTGATGCATTAATTTTGGTTTTATATGTTGACGATCTGATCCTACTGGAGAAGATCACCTGATTCTTGAGTGTAAGAAGGAGTTGACTTCAGAATTTGAGATGAAGGACCTTGGGCTCATGCATTACTTCCTTGGATTAGAAGTCTGGCAGAAACCAAATGAGATGATTCTAAGTCAAGGAAAGTACACCATTGATATACTTAAGAGATTTGGTATGATGGATTGCAAATCCATGTCCACACCTATGGAGACCAACTTACATAAGTTGAAGGAGGCTGCAGCTAATTCAGACTTGGTGGATCTTACATTGTACAGACAGCTTATTGGATCCTTGATGTATCTAGTTAATACTAGACCTGATATCTGCTATGCAGTGAGTGCACCTAGCCAGTTTATGTGTGATCCGAGACAGATACATCTTGTTGCAGCCAAACATATCCTAAGATACTTGCGTGGCACAGTTGGATATGGGTTGAGGTATACTTCAGATGCAGACTTGGAGTTACATGGTTTCACTAATTCTGATTGGGCAGGTTGTGTCACAGATCGGAAGAGCACCTCTGGTTGTTGCTTCAGTTTGGGTTCAGCTATGATTTCCTGGTGCAGTAGGAAGCAATCATCTGTAGCATTAAGTACAACAGAGGCAGAGTATATTGCAGCTTGCATGGCAACTCGGGAAGCAGTATGGCTTCGTAAGCTCCTTGCAGGATTGTTTGGACAATCAATGGAGCCCACCATCATTCATTGTGATAATCAGAGTTGTGTGAAGCTTTCTGTCAATCCTGTGTTCCATGACAGAACCAAGCATGTTGAGATCAAGTACCACTATATCAGAGATATGGTAATGAGGAAGGCTATACAGTTGAGGTACATTAGCACTGATGAGCAAACGGCAGATATTCTCACCAAGCCTCTCGCCAGGATAAAGTTTGTGTATTTCCAAGATAAGCTTCGTATGGTGGAGAATCCAGCCTTGACTGAGTAAGAGTCTCAGTATCAGTGAGCCTTGTTTAATGCATTTTCCTCTGAGACGGAGGAATTTGAGGTGCAAGCCCTTGTTAATGCATTTTCCTCTGAGACGGAGGAATTTGAGGTGAAAGCCCTTGTTTCCACCCTCTAAGCGAGTCATGGTGGATGTCATGTGTGAGACTCCATGACACATATGTTGTACTTGTGTTTCACCCTCTGAGAGAGTCATGGTGAAAGTCACGTTGAGGTGACATCACGCAAGTGATGAACACTTGTACTTACCATAGTATGGTTGTAGCCATTATGGTTGATATCGTGTTGAGGCGATATCTAATATCACGTTGAGGTGATATTCTTCTTTTCACATTTGGTTGTAGCCAATGTGATGAGCATCACGTTGAGGTGATAATTCTTGTATAGCTGGAAGTTCTCTCCCTAGCTGAGAGGGAGTGTTAATGATAATTGCAGCTTCAGGCGATCCTTCCAGCACAGAGCACACAGCACAAATCAATTGGAGAAATCATAAATTAAATAATAGCTCTTTGGCTATTTAATTTATATACGATTTTTTGATTAACATATACTTAATGAGGAGGCGCGAATTTTATAAGGCCGACCTCATTCTTCACTTTCCACGATTTTCTCTCTTGGCACGTATTTCCTAACAAGGCCGACCTTGTTAGAAGAGACGCGATTTTTTTATAAGTCGTCTTCTTGATGTGGCCGACTTCTTCTTGGCAAAAAGACACACCCCCTTGTTTTGTATTTATATTCATTACCTTTCTCATTGTATATCATCAAGTTGAAAAGTCAGTTCAATATTATTCTTTGAAGGAGAAGTGCGAATTTTCTTAAGAGCAGATTGCGAATTTGTTCCAGGTAGAATTTAGATATCATACAGATTGTTATCTGTCATTGCATCTTGTGTAGGTGCTGAAGATTGGCCTTGTTATTGGCCCCATTGTAAAGAGATTTGTTGCCTCTATTTATATATAAAGAGAGATCTTTGTTGCTGGGTTTTTTCTCCCGCAAGAGGAGGGTTTTCCCAGGGTATCTGCTGTGTTATTGTCTGATTTTGAATTAATTTTCTGAGCATTAAATCTGATCATTAAAATTTACAAAATTGTGGGTGTTTCGTGGGAGTTTCCAGTCAAAAATCGTGCAGATTTCTAACACAATTTCTGGCCGTGTTTTTTCTCTACTGTTAAACACTATTTTTAGCTTTCTTTTGGCCACGATTTTTTATATTTTTCATCTCTTCTGGCTGCAACTTTTCATCTCTTCTGGCCGCGACTTTTCATCTTTTCTAGGCGTGTTTTTCTCTTATTATGCCCATGCAACCTTCATCTGGTTTGTTTTGAAGGGTCTCAGTTGCGTTTTTTCTGCTTCTTCTTGGGGCGTGACCTCTGTATTCTTCAACGCGTTTGTCTTTCTGCACTCAGATACGCATTTGTGGGTGGCCCTTTTCTCTGACGCGATTTATCTCTGAAGCAGATTCGTGGTGTCTTCCTGCACACAGGTTTCTGATAAATCTTGGCGGCTAGGGTTTTGAAAAATCCTCTATTTTCAAGCCGAAATTTTTTTCTGATAACAGATTCTTTTTGGGTTATTCACAAAGATTTATGGGTTGTCATCAAAAAAATTTGGGTGCCTCGTATTCTGTGCATTGCAATTTGTGCAACCGAGTTTGCCTCGAATTTTGTGCCTAAAACTACCTCAATTTTCAGTACATTGGAATTTGTGTCTTGGGTTCTATGCATTCAGCTTTTTGAGCCTCTTCTGTGTATCTCGTTTTTTGTGCTTCGAAAAGCGTGAAAGATGGCATCTTTGACCAAATTATGTTGGAAGGCAGTCAACGATTCAATGGCTGAAACTATAATACCAGGAAGCAACGAATCATGACTATTTTCAAATATCAATGTCTCGATCAAATTGTTCTAAGCACTGCTACTTGTATCACAATGGCAGGAAAAGACCAGGAAAGTTTGATAAGCAAAATCGTGAAGCAGTGATGCTCATTAAGCTTTCCATTACCGATGATCAACTTCCACAGGTTCCATCTAGTAAATCAGCTACTGAGATTTGGGAGCATTTGAAAACCTTGCATGAGACCTCCGACAAGAGTCGTGCGTTCTTTTTAAAGAATCAGCTGTTCTCCATAATGATGGATGAGAGAATGTCCTTACAAGAGCATCTGACAAAGATTCCAGACATCCGTGATCAGTTGGAGGCGATTGGTCGGAGGTGGAGGAAGAAGACATGGTAATCATCACTTTGAAAAGTCTGCAGAAGTCTTATGAGCACTTTGTTGAAACTCTCAATATTACATCGACTAATGTTGACTTGAAGTTTCTTGAGGCTTTGTACCAAACTTTTGCAGCAGGATCATTGGAGACAACAGTTTGGTAGTAGTGCTTCTTTGTCCTCTATAGAGCGAGCTTTTCCTTCTTTGTCACTTGATAGGTTTAGCCTTGCTACAACTACATTTTTTTCCTTCTTTCGTTATCGTCTTGGTATTAGGAATGCTATAATTTTTTTACAACAATTCCCTTAAAATTATTTTCTTTGCAATAAGAGCATTACAAAGGGATATTAACCTTAACACTTTGATCCCTTTGCCTAGGAGAAATTTAATGTCCTTTTTTTGAAATGAACCCAAGTTGAAATCCAAACACACATCACCCATTTCCCATGGGCCTTGGGAATTTTGCACTAAGGAAATGGGATTAGAATTATAATAAAGTGGGCCTCAAAAAAAATTAAAATATAAAATAAGGTCTCTTATAATTAAAGTTTATTTTAAATAATTCCTCTCAAATATCAATCAATGGTCATTAAGTAAATTTGAAGAGTTATTTCTTTTGGAGGAAAACTCTATTTAAGAGAGAACAAGGAGGCATATATTTGATCTATTAAAATACTAAATGTAATATTAATGGTCATCTTAGCTTTATTTAGTCTTTAGTTAGTCGTAAGTTAACTTGTAGTTAACTTAGTCTGCTTTTAGCATCTTTTCACTTTTTAGCTTTAGTTTGCTTCAGTTAATTGTTTGTCTATCGTCCAGTTAACGTTTAGTTAACTATTTGTACTGTGTTAGTTAACTTCTACTTCCGTATCTATTAACTACCTATCTCATACCAATTAACATTTAGTTAACTTCTGCTACTCCCTAATTTGTAGGGTTTGTAAATTCTATAAGAGCAAGGCTCTTCTGTTAATAAGATTGATTTGATTATTTACCAAATTTACATGGTATCAGAGCCGAGTTGGTCGAGCAGGAAAAATCAACGATTTTTTCTTTCAAAATCGTGCCTTCTTTCACACAGTAAAATCGCGTCATTTTTTGCACGTGATTTTGTGTTTCTCGTGGCCATTTTTCTTCAGATTTGCGTGGACTTTTGTTCACTATTTTTAAACATTTTAAGGTGAATTTTTGGCACGGTTTTTCACTGTTTTTGGCATGCAGACTTTAATCCCTGAGGCCGCGATATACTTCTATCTCCTAGCCACGTATTTTCCTAGCTTCCTGTGGACGCAATTTTAGCATATTTCAAAATCGCATTTTTGTATTTTCCTGGTGCGTGACCTCTGGTTTCATTTCTACTCATTTTTGCAAGGGTTATAGACGCGTTTTTTTTCTAGTGTTTCTAGGCAACGTGATTTGCTCATTTTCTGCTCGCGTTTTTTAGCTTTTATTTTTTACATATTTCTACATTTTCTGGAGCCGCGACCCTAGAAATTTCTGATATTTTTCTACAAATTCGTGGGGATTCTAGGGTTTGTTGCATTTTTGTGACGTTTTCTAGTTCATGGGTTCGAGGTGATTTTTTTATGGCAGCTTGAGGGTTATTATTTTTGGAGCCAGTTTTGACAATTCTTCTAGGAAAAAAAAATTGCAAAGAGTTTTCAAAAAAAATTCTTACAAAAATTTACAAGAGTTTTGAAAGTTTTTTCTATAAAATTCTGTCTTTCAAAAGTTTTTGGAGGATTTTTTCTGAAAAAACATAAAACTTACTTTCAGAGGTTTTGAAGGTTTTTTTGAAAAATCTTACTATTTTTGAGCCTCTTTTTGAGACAATTTTTGAAAAATTGTGTGTTGTGCCATTTGATTGTCCAGTGTTTTGCCAGCTGATCACAAATTTACCTCGTTTTTCATGCTTTGCAAAATGGGAGGGTTGGCGTCTTTGTCCAATGTTATGTTGGAAAGTTCGCAGAGGTTCAATAGAAAAAATTACAACATGTGGAAGCAGAGGATGCTTACCATCTTTAAGTACCAGTGTCTGGATGTGCTTGTTCTAGGTACAAAAGTTCGTCCCACTATTGTTGGGAAGGATCAAGACAAGTATGATGGAAGTAATAGGGAGGCAGTTATGCTTCTGAAATTATCTGTCACCGATGAGATATTACCAAAAATACCATTTGGTAAATCTGTTGCGAAGATCTAGAAGCATTTGAAAGATCTTCATGAGACCTCAAACAAGGGAAGGGCTTTCTTTCTGAAGAATATACTTTTCTCTATTATGATGGATGACCAAGTGTCTTTGCAAGAGCACTTGATGAAAATAAAAAATATTAGCAATCAATTGGAGGCCATTGGTCGTAAGATGGAAGAGGAGGATGTGGTGGTGATCACTTTGAAGAGTTTGCCACGTTCCTACGAGCACTTCATCGAAACACTCAACATTACATCCACCAATGTTGACTTGAAGTTTGATGAGTTGTGCAATAAGCTTTTGCAGCAAGATCGGTGGAGGAAGCAGTTTGGGAGCAGTAGTGAGTCTCCAAGTGTTGAACAAGCATTTACTGCCAAGGGCGTTGGCAAAGGCAAGTCCACTCAACAAAAAAGACAAGGCAATTCGGAGGAGGGCTCCAAGAAGTCTAATACTTGCCATTACTGTGGGAAGTTTGGTCATTATACAAAGGTATTGCAGAAAGCGGTTGGCTGATGAGAAGTCCAACCAGGAAGCATCTCCGCCTATGTTCCACCAAGTTTCCGGGACGGCGGGACACATTTCAAGGAAGGCAATTTTTTGAGGGGATTTTAGGGGACAGGGGGACGGCTGTATAGTATATATATATATATACAGAGAGAGAGAGAGAGAGAGAGAGAAATTTTAAAAATATAGGGAAATTTCAGATATTCATATGAGTAATGATAATCATAACAATGAACATTCATAAAGTTGAAAATGTAATCACCAATCATATTGACATATGCATCATAGAATCGAATTATCAAACAAATTAATACTACAGCTACCTAATTGCATCCATGGACCATAATTCATGTCAAATAGTCAACGTGCATATGATATAAAATAATAAAATGCCCAAAAGGCTACAAGTTTGTACTACAAATGTCAAAATGACAAAGTCACAAGTGTCCAAAGGCAAAACATAGAAATAGAAAGTATGATGATTGCCGCTACTAGGCATCTGCCAACATTGCATCAAAATCAGACTCATAGTCTGAGTCACTATCACTGTGAGGGTCTGGCTCATAGTCTTGGCTGCAATTTTATCTTGGCAAGTTAAAATGAGGTCAAATGAAGGTAAGAAGATGTTTTAAGTGGCCATATTAGGGTTGGGAGGGCGTGGGGCCCACAAAGGAAAGAATTAAAAAAAAGAAAATTAAAAAAAACCTTTTGTTTTTGTGTTTAAAATGTTGTTGGGCAACGGGGGACGGTCGGCCGTCCCCGAGACGGTCGAGGGACGGCTAGGTGTCCCCTATCCGTCCCCTAGACAGCTAGCCGTCCCCTTTCCATTCCGGGACGTTTCGTCCAATCAAGGACGTCCCCGAAAATCAGAAACCTTTTGGGGACGGCTGTCAGCCGTCCCCCAGGTGTCCCCTGTCCCCAAAACGTTTCCGAGATGGGTACAGGGGGCAAAAACCCAGGGGACGCGTCCCCGTGTAACACTGATCTCAACCTAAGTTACTGAATCGTGGGCTTTTCCCCCCGTATCCGGGTACGGGACGTATGGATACGAGTACTGTTCAGAATCCCTGTGGAATCGCATAGGTCATGGGAATTTTGACATTGAAACGTTTTCCAGAATTTTTGTCGAATCCTGCATTTCACTTGCTGACATGGAGCTTCCAAGGTGAATTTGAGGTGATTCTGATGCGATCCTAGAGCATTTCGAAGAGCTAGCACCTTCCATTTTATTTTTTTGATTTTTCCCGCTTCTATTCATGGACGTCGTTGCTTCGAACAACCACTATTTCGGTTGGGTCGGCCTTCAACACCGTTCCTGCAAGACACGCTATAATATGCAGTCCGGGCCAAGTGCAGATAGAGAAGTTTCGAATTGCAATCCGAGCCCATATGATAAAATGCCTAAAATATTAAAATGTTTCGAATCGCTGATTTATTTAATTTTCTTTGTAGTGTAAATTTATAAATAATTATTGTTAATAGTTTTAATTTTTTTAACTTTAAATTTTTAAATTTTAAAGTTTAAATTTATTAATATTTTGTTTTATAATGATTTTTAAATAAAAATAATATAAACAATTTGTATTTGTATTTGTATTTATTATTTTAATTATTAATATTTTATTATTTTGTATTTAATTTATATTAATATATTAATATTAAATAAATTAATAATTAATATAATAGATATATATGTTTTTGAATTAAAAAGCAGCAAAACAAGGGTGCTGACCCATAAGTACAAGGCAACAAAGGCCATCCAGCGAAAGCACATTAACAGCACAGTGACAGCAAAGAGAAAGCCATCACCCACAGCACATCATCAAAAAACAAAAAAGTAACAGTAACCGTAGGATAAAAAAGTTCTTCATGCAAGCATGAAACCAACCAAATAAGTCCAAAGACCCCCAGGGGTCCAACCAGTTCAACAGTATTAACAAACAACAAGACATAGAAATAAACAAGAACAAAAAGGCCCAACGACCTAATTCTTTTCCTTCCTGCCAGGCATATCCTGAATAGCCGTCACCCAATCCGCCGTGAGGAACTCGAGCAGCTCCTTGAAACCAACATCATCCGCGGACTTGTCCTTCTACAGCAAGCAAAGACTGGTGGCTGACCTGTGCATGACCCTCAGGGAAAATTGAGACACCTTCTGGATCTTTTTTTCCAACCTCTCCAATCTCCCCTTCAGCTTGCCAACTTCTTCCCAAGCCTGATCTTTTTCCTTGTGATCTTCCTGCAAGGGGGCTTTTCCTTTATCCGCATCAGAGGACCGGGGGTAATTTCCATCACATTGTCACCGGAAGGGCCCTTCTTCAAGCTTTTAGACACATGGGACGCACTGTTCACCGACACAAACTGGCCTTCCCCACCCGCCACCATTTCCTCCTGACTTTCACTGTCACTCCCATTATCCTTATCCGAATCAGAAGCTTCCTTAAGACTTCCCACCTTGTCCTGCTTAAAAACCAGTCTATGAGATCTACGGGGGGTGTTAGCTTCTCCAGTGATCTCGATGTCAGAATCAATTTGATGGAGGCAGAATTTAGTTTTCTTAGAGGCTTTAGCCTTAGGGCGCGGGGTAGGGGCAAGCCGCTTTTTTTCCCTACCCGTATCCCCCAGGCCCTTACCAGGAGAAGTGCCATGGGGATGGGCTTTCAAGGCAGGATTTTTTAGGCATTTTTTCTTACTCGAGCCCGGAGTGTCCAAAATACTAGCAGAGGGGGGAGTAGAGGAAACCGGGGTTTCGTCAAGAGCAAAGAGAGACGAGACTTCTTGCACAGTGATAAGCCGAGCAGGGCAAAGCGCCATATGGAAATGATAGAGCCTAGACATAAGGCCCTGGTGAAGGATAGTATAATTCTTTCCGGAAATAGAGGCTTCATTAAACTCCGCAACAATGCTATCAAGAGCATGATACAGGAAAAAAGGAATGGAAATATGCAGATGATTCCTAAGGTGGTAGAGGAAATTAAAGTGATAATAATAGTAGACCCCATACCTTCCTTCCAGCGTGAAATATTTCATGATCATCAAACAAACTCTATCCCATGGCTCCGGCAGCGCCTCGCGGTTAAAGCCACCCCGCAACTTGACAGGTTTCTCTTCGCCGCAAAAAAACTGATTCAGACTAATCTAGTCTGGCACTTTCATAGTTTTCTTCCAAGTTCGGCCACTATTCAGGAGCCCCGTAACTCTAGCAATAACCTCCACAGAAACTTCGAAGGAAATGCCACCAATGGTAACCCTACCCTCATTCCACGAGGTGACATACTTATTAGACAAGCCCTCATCGTGACCAGTCATGGCCTCCATATACTGCACAATTCCGCCCTCTTTGCAGATGTGCCAAATAGTGGCATCCGCCTTCCACTCGTCACACCTATCCGACTCCACACGCACTCTGTCCCCACCCATAGAGCCCACACCAAAGACACGGACTACCAGAACAGGGGAACCAGGGCAGAAGAGTTGGTAGTCAATTCTAGAAGCATCGAAAGGGAAAAGGCCGGCGAGAAGTGACCAGAAAAGTCAAAAATAGAGGCAATAAATGTCACGTCTCGCAACCCACGCAAGGGCAGTAGCTCCCTCGTGCGAATCGCCCACAGCATGTAAGGGCATGATATCGGCATAGTACTTAGCCGTCTCAAAAAATCTCATGAAATCCGCAAGCTTAAAAAGCTGAACACAAAAATTTAGGGGGTTCAAAAAATGATGACACTATCGGTCAGTAAGGGTAGAAAGATTCGCCATATCATCAGCCCACAAGAGGTCGTACAAGCCATCGGACAAACATATGATATCCATCACCTCACATAACAACCAATTATTCAAAAGCCAGCTCCCGCCAATTCTAACCAAAGTTAGAAGGAGCCCAACCAAAATAAGTAAGCACCATCTAGGACTCCATTTAGATGTTTGAGATCTTCCTTTAAACACACCAAAGCCAAGGGGGGCAAAGAAACCTCTTTTCGCCAACACCAAAGCCCTTCAGTATCAAGACCCACCGCCGCCAAGCTGTCAGCAGTCGCATTCCCTTCTCTGAAGACATGTTGGATAGAAAAGTCATGAAGAGCATTTAGGAGAGGGAAAATTTCCTCCAGAATACCTTTTAGAGACCATCCCACCTTCATCTTACCTTTAGTGGCTTCCACAATTAGCATTGAGTCACCTTCGATTTCCAAAGTCTTGACACCGAGTGACAGCGCAATCTTAAGACCCCAGAGGAGAGCCATGCCTTCAGCCTGGTTACTAGTATGATTGTTCAATTCCCCGCATAGGCAACTACCAGGCTGCCGATATGATCCCTAATTATACCTCCAGCAGCTGACATCCCTCCCCTAGCCGCCCCATCAAAGTTAAGCTTAACCTAGGGCGGTTTAGGGTTTCTCCATCTAGTATGCTTCCTGATGATTGATTTGGAGTTGTCAAATCTCAGGACCTCATTGGGCAAATTCCAGACGGTAGCAATGTTTCTATCCCAAGCAGTCGGGGGACTAGTAGGCATCTTCCATTTACAAGTTGAGATATTATCCAGGAGAAGCTTATTAAGGATTATCAGCAGACCATCCGCATTGTTTGCCTCTTCTCTGAAAAATCCTGTTATTCCTTTCTTTCCACAGGCACCAACAGATGTGGGGTGGAATAAGTTGCCAGAGCAGTTTAATTAACGGATGATTGGAGGGGCATTTCCAATTTAAAATGAATTGGTGGATATCTCTATTAAAAACCCAAGAGATGTTCAATCTCTGTAAAACATTCTGCCAGACCAGGGTAGCAAACTGGCAGTGAATAAAAAGATGGGAGTGGTTTCTTCTTCTCTTCTGCAAAGAGTACACCAATTAGGGAATTGAAAGCCCCTCTTGACAAGGTTATCAATAGTTAAAATTTTCCCATGGATGGAGGTCCACCAAAAGAAGTTTATTTTAGGGATGAGCTGGTGAATCCACACCTTCCTCCAGCACTGCTCGTCACCGCCAAACCTGAGAAGCAACAGATAAGCAGACTTAACAGTGAACTCCCCAGTGTGATTCTTTGACCAGAAAATTCTATCCTCCTTGGGAAATAGAGGGAGTCTAACCGTATTCAAAAGCTCTTGAAGCTCCGTAACCTTTGGCAAAAGGTTAGGCCAATGTAAGAAAGACAACTTCAGAGTTTTCCATCTAGCTCTGGGTGAGGTATAATCAGAAATATAAGTACCAATGAGATCTTTAGCGTGTTCCCTCAATATATTAAAGTGACTGTCAGCAAGGGGTCTGTTCCCAATCCAACTGTCCTCCCAGAACCTAATTGATCTCCCGTTACCAATTTGCCATTTGACCCCTTCCTTCAAGAGGGACCTACTCTTAAGGATATTGTTCCAAATCTTAGAGCCCGAAGGAAGATCAATCAGGTCCAAAGCTCTAAAAACATGTCTCTGATTAAGGTATTTAGCCTTCATTATATTACACCATTCTGCCCTTTCCTATACCAAACTCCAGCCAATCTTGGCAACAAGGGCTTTGTTCAAATTAGTAATCTTCCTAATCCCCAGGCCCCCTTGACATTTAGGGTGACAGACAGTGTCCCAATTCACCAGGGCTAGTCTTTTCTTTCCCTCCATTCCCGTCCAGAGAAAGGATCTTTGAATTCTTTCCAACTTTTCAACTATGGAGCCTAAAATCCTAAAGAGAGAGAAAGTAGACCGGAATTCTTTGAAGGGAGGCCTTAAGAAGTTGGAGTTTACCAACATTACTAAGAAGTTGGCCTTTCCAACCAGCAAGTTTCTTTTGCATTCTCTCCAGAATACCATTCCAAAAGTTGTGTGACACCTCCTTAACAGTAAGCGGCAAGCCCAGGTAGATACCCGGAAGAGAAGCACTAAGGCAACCCAGGATGGCTAAAATCTTAGCTTGGAGATCAGCTCTCGTGTTGAAGAAATAGACACTGCTTTTGTTATAATTTATACATTGGCCAAAAGAACAAGCATAATCCTACAAGAGGCATTTCCATTCTCTGGCTTCAATCACAGAGGACTTTCCAAAAAGAAACATATCATCAACAAACTGTTGGAGAACAGAGGGAGGAAGGGTGGAGGCAGCTCTAATCCCCTGAATTTTCCCTGAGTTGAGCAAGGAAAGAAAATTCCTACCCAAAACCTCAGCCACTATGATGAATAGGTAGGGAGAGAGGGGATCCCCCTACCTAAGACCTTTACCAGCTTTAAAGGAACCCCAAGGGACCCCATTGACAAGCACCGAATACTGAACAGATTCCACACACTCCCTAATGATACCAATCACTCTATCATTAAAGCCAAACTTAGCAAGGACAGAATACAAAAACTTCCATCTGACCCTATCATAGGCTTTGGAAATGTCAAGTTTAAAAGCCATACCTTGGTTCTTACTTTTCTCCATAGAATGAATTATTTCATGAGTCATAATAGCAGCATCCAAGATTTGTCTGCCTGGCACAAACCCATTCTGACATCTACTGATAATTGTGTCTAATAATGGCTTCAATTGGTTGACAAGGACTTTGGAAAAAATCTTGTAGACAGTGTTACAAAGACTTATAGGTCTAAAGTCAGTCATGTGTATAGGATCCTGCACTTTAGGAACAAGCACAATAAAAGTATTGTTTAATTTCTTTAACAATTTACCAGTCCTAAAGAAATCTTTAACAGCCACAGTAATATCATAGCTGACAATGTCCCAATATTCTTGAAAGAAGGCTGGAGGGAAACCATCCGGTCCTGGGGCCTTATAGGCTCCCATAGCAAACACAGCAATCCAAACCTCTTCCTCGGTCACAGGGGCACAGAGTTGACGATTGTCAAACTCACTGATACCATGCAGGAGGTGACCCAGGAGCCTCGTCTGAAGTTCATCAGAGGGGGGAATGCCAGTATCAGAGTAGATCTGTCTAAAGTACTGTTCAACAACCTCTCCAATTTTGTTAGCCTCCTTGACTTCCTGATTAGAATCATTCATCAAACACTTAATGGTATTCCTCTTTTTATGTCTGCTGGCCGTCCTATGGAAAAAGGAAGAGTTCCTGTCACCCTCCTTGAGCCATTGGACTCTTGATCTCTACTTCCAATATATTTCTTCTTTACTTAAAATATCCTTCCACTTTTTCCTCCAGTTTTCTTCTTCAACATGAACAGGTTGCTAAGAATGGCCCAAGGCCATAATCTTTTGGAACCCCTCAAGCTTGTCCTTGATCATCTTCTTAGTTTTGAAAAAGTCGCCAAAAGTTGCCTTGGACCAACCTTTGGCTTCTTTCCTAATAAGTTCCAGCTTTTGGGATATTCTATACATAGCCGAGCCTTGAATAGGGTGGCTCCACCAATTCTCAATGAATTTTCTAAAATCTTGGTGAGACATTCACATTATCTCAAATCTAAAAGGGTGTAGGCCCAAAAAAGGTTTGTCAGACCACTGAAGGATGATAGGATTATGATCAGAGACAGTCCTGGGGAGGGAGGTAAGGGAGGCATTGCATCCAAGATCCCAACCAGCCGAGACAAGGACCCTATCCAGCCGAACTTGAATAAGTTGAATGCCCTTCCTATTGTTCGACCACGTAAAAGGATTTCCCTTTAACTCCAAGTCAAACAAACCAAAAATGTTAATGAATTCAGCCAGATCATTCATACTATCACTATAGTCCGTCAAGCCACCCAGCTTCTCCGAAGGAAAAAGGGGGGAATTAAAGTCTCCAACCACCATAAACCACGCACTGTTGCTACTCATTATTAAGGATGACACTTCCTCCCACATCTTTCTTCCACCTCTAGAATTCAGCGCATAGATATTAAACAAATGCCAGGTGAGATTGTCAGTTTTAAGAGTCACAACAAGATAATTCTGAGAAAAGGCAAATGCTTCGCTCAAAACTTTAGCAGGATTCCACAAGGTAGAAACACCTCCCGAAGCACCATCCGCCTCACTATAAAAGAAGGCAGATCCCGGCCAAATTTTATTGACGGCAGAGGAAAACGACTGGTAGGTCATTTTGACTTCCTGGAGCAACAGGACATCTATCTTCATATCAATAATATATTGCCTTAAGGCACATTGTTTTAGAGGACTGTTTAGTCCTCTCATGTTCCATGAAAGGAACTTCATTTCTTTCCTTTGTGAGCTGAATCAAGGATAGATTGCCTACCGCTGGCAATATCCCTGGCCGTGGCTTTGTGCCTAGACAGTCTCTCTGAAGGTCTTCCAACTCTACTTTCCGTTCCAACATCCACTTTCTTATTCCTCGTTTTCCTTTTTGCGTTATGCCAGTCCTCCAAGTTATCACCCTCCGACTGGGTTGTCAATTTAGAGCTCGGGGAGAGAATAACAGACTTAGTTACCTCCATAGAGCAGTCCTCCGTAGTAGCCGATTGAGGAGTGGGAATACGCGAGTTAGTCAGAACTAACTTAGAGGGGGTAGAAAATAATGCACCCTCGGAACACTGAGAAATGGCCGAGACGTCCACCGTGGTCTCACCTCCAGGATTGTCAGCACCATCGACATCCAACTTCTTCATGGTAGAATCCAGACACAGGAGAGGACCTAGAAGTTTCCTTCCCCAGACAGACACAGGAGCCAGACACCAAATTCGCATCCAATAGCGGAGAGACTTCACCCTTTTCCAACCCTTTAGAGCAGCTTATTTTCAAATTAGTTTCTATCTTTTCCCCCGAGACAGGGGATTTTAGGAGTTCATTCAAGCCATCCGTGAAGGGGTAGTTGTCTAACTCACCTGATTTTAATGGCTCACCAACCCCGCTAGTGCTTGGGTCAAGCAGTTTATCCTGTAACGTCGAAGGGCTGGAAGGATTTTTATCCTTCAGCGGAGCATCCTTCATAACAACCTTCTTGCAGTCAGAAATAACATGACCCTGTTTGCCACACTTCTAACAAAACAAGGTGGCATTCTCATAAACAAGAGCTTGAGTCCACTTCCCCTATTTAGATTTAAGAATGATAAAGTTGGGAAGAGCTTTATTAATGGAGACATTAACACAAAAATGGGCAAACACCAACCTGGATTTCGCCAAAGTGACCACGTCCGCCGCCATGAAACTACCAAAGGAGTTCCCAACCCATCGGAAAATCCTTTCATCCCATAATTCCAGCAGAGGCCAGGCAAACGAACCCAAACAGGGGCCGAACGGGTAAGATCCGCCGAGGGGTCGAAACCTGGTCTCCATTTAGCTAGGGAAAGAAAATGTTTTCCATAGGCCCAAGTACCAGAGAGGACAAGGACCAAGTCCTCCTCAGCGTTGAACTTAAACAGGAAAAGACCACCAGGCATTGTCGAGACAGACACGCTGCCCTTCAGCAACCATTTACCATTAACCCATCTACGGACCATATCAATCATTGGGCGAAAAGCCAAGAATCTTCCCACCAAGGCCAGGTGAAGCAAACCAGCAACCTCCTCCATCACATCATCAGGAAGGCAAAGCTCAGTGCCTTCGTCTGTAAGGGAAACCTCAAGGCCAATAGACTCGAAGGCAGTATTTCTAGACCCCGAAAGGATATCTTTCCAGCCAGTCATGAGAGAGCCAGCCCCCAAGCGGCCCCCATTGTCCCCACAGGGTGGAGATTTAGCAAGAGCATCGGGGTTGCCCAAGACAAACGCCGCATCCCTAGAAAGCGCATGTGAGGGAATCTTATCCGAAACCGGCGAAGGGTCAAGCTGGGGAGAGACAGAGGTCTCCCCCGAACCTGTAGGCATGGAAGAAATTTGAAATTGCAGGGTGGGAGCAGAGCAGGAATTTTTATTACAATTGAAATTTGAATTATTAATTACTAATTGAAATTCTATATTAATAATTTTTAAATTTTTAATATTATATATATTAAATTATTAATATATTATATAATTAACTAGATTATAAATTTTTATATGTTTTTAGTAGTATTAGTTCAATAATTAATAATTAATATCATAAATTATAAATTATAATTATGCATGATATGTGGTATCCTAGATTTCAATTCTTGTTTTTACTTTTTAGGCTATAAATATGTACATATCTATGATTATTATATGTTTTTGTACGGACGTACCCAAACGTACCCAACCCCCCCAAAAAAACATAGTCATATCGACGTACCGTATCTGTATCCGTACCCACGTACCCGTACCCGATTCGGCAACTTAGATCTCAGCAAAGTGCTCCAGTGGCAAAGCAAACTGAGCAGGAGTCTGCACACTATGCATTTTGATGACCAGCACAATATGGGTAGACTTAGTTTTTGTTTGTACGATGACCATTAAGGGAGGGTATTAAAATACTAAATGTAATATTATTGGTCATCTTAGCTTTATTTAGTCTTTAGTTAGTCGTAAGTTAACTTGTAGTTAACTTAGTCTGCTTTTAGCATCTTTTTGCTTTTTAGCTTTAGTTTGCTTCAGTTAACTATTTGTCTATTGTCCAGTTAACGTTTAGTTAATTGTTTGTACTGTGTTAGTTAACTTCTACTTCTGTATCTGTTAACTACCTATCTAGTACTAGTTAACGTTTAGTTAACTATTGCTATTCCCTAATTTGTAGGGTTTGCAAATTCTATAAGAGCAAGGCTCTTCTCTTAATAAGATCAATCTGATTATTTACCAAATTTACATGATCAACCATTCTATTCTCTGATTTATACTCCTTGTTGGAGCGATGGACTTTGGTTCAATTAACTTGAGGACAAAAACCCTCTAGGATTGTAATTGGAGGACGAAAACCTACAATTCCTTAGAGTGATGTGAGACAACAATCACCATTGTGGAAATGTGATTAATTTCCAATTTGTAATTAACTTCCAATTGAGTCTGATCCAGCAATTTCATAACCCGCTGCATCCCCAACAACATCATTTGGACTGATCACAGCCTCAAAACTTTGATAAGATGAACTACACTTGACTGCAGCCCATATTGAACAATGACATATCTAATTGCAGCATTGGAGTTTACTGAAATAACAGTTTAATTGATCATTGCCAACCATATTGGTCAATTGAAAATCCAACCACATCAATACTAAAGATAGAGTTGGTACAAGGAAGATATTAGATCTGATCACTAGGTTATCAGTATTATCTGGGATTATTCGACCTTTCGTAGCACTCATTCCTATCCAACTTCAACATAGCAGAGATCCATGGATGAACAAAATTGGAGTCCTATATTATGTTCTTGCTATTCAAGTTATTGACATTTGTTGTAGCCATTAGTGTCCTACATTGTTTCAGTTTACAAGCATTCAGAAAATACAAGAAAAACTATATTCCACCAAGTTTCTAGGAAGGGGACAGCAGGGGACATGGGGGCATATTTCTAGGACAGATTTTTTTAGGCCATTTTTGGGGACAGCAAGGGACGGCTATATAAAAAGTAGGGAAATATTTGAAAATATAGGGAAATTTCAAATATTCATATGATAACATTGATAAGGCATTCATCATATTGACATATACATTATAGAATTCTTAATACACAACAATAGAGTTCACATGAGAGTCGAACAAATTAATATTAATATTAAATGTCAAAACTTAAAATTTAATTGCTTCCATAATTCTTCATCAATGTGCATATGATATAAAATTAAAAAATAGTAATACAACAAAATGCCTAAAGTCTGCAAGTTTGAACTACAAATATCAAGATGACAAAGTCACAAAAACATAGTGATAGAAAGTATGAGGCTGCCCCTAATCAGCACCTGCCAACACTGCACCAAAATTAGAGTCTAACTCTGAGTCACTACCACTATAAGGAACTACCTCATTTGATGGAACTCCAATCAATCCCTCTATTGTTTGCTCCTCATCAATTTGAGTGGTGTCTTATAGATCAATGTCCCACCATAAAGCTAGAGTTTTTTGATACTCTGAAGTCTGACCATCCTAGAGTCACAAAGCATTGTGCACGGCAACCAACTTCTCTACTCGTCTAGAGGTCAACCGATTCCTCTTGATAGAGTGAATGAAGTGTGTGGACCAATTCCTCTCTACAACAGAGGAATTGGCAACCTATGAAGGACACAAATAGTGAGTGTCCTCAACTATGGTGTATCCTTTCTAATGCCATGTCCACCATTCAATAAGATCAATTTGAGTTAATGGAGCTCTATCTATCTTTGCTTATGGTTTGTTGAATGTTGGACCATGAGGATTAGTAAAGGCAAGCCATTGTGTGTGAAGAAAACTCAACTCCTCAATTGAATACATCTTTTGAACGGCCTTCATCAACCCTTCTTTCACCACTTCATAATCACAAGGAGGCAACCTGCCAACCCTTGGTGCATACCATTTGGGATTTAAAGCAAAGGTTGCCAAAGGCAAGCTATTGTGTGTGAAGTAAACTCAACTCCTCAATTAAATACATCTTGAAGAGACTTCACAAACCCTTCTTTCACCTCTTCATAATCACAAAGAGGCAACCTGCCAACCTTTGGTGCATACCATTTGGGATTTAGAGCAAAGGTTGCCATATGAAGTGAGATGTTCACATAGTGTTTCACCACCACATCACAATGGGCTTAAATGCGTTGCTCATATAATCCCAAATCAAGATCCCTATTAAAAATTGCTTACTTCATTTTCCCAAGCATGCTATCAAATGTCTCTATCAAAAGAGAGTATTTATTAGCATATCTAATGAGATCTACAACAAGTGAGATGAAAAAGAAAATATATCTACAAACAAAAATTTTAAAAAAGACAAGTAAGAAATTAGAATAAAAAATGTAATAAAAATTAAATTAAAAATGTATTAATAAAATCAGCAAGTTATTAAAATCAACAATATCCTATCTCACAATGGACCACCAACTATCATTAAAGATTTTTTGTTTAATATTTTTTTCTTCTGCAATGTTTGCAGTAGACCATCTACTCCACTCTAAATTAACCATCTACTCTAGAGCCTCCTACACCTCAAGCATCTTCTCTAACAAAATGAAATAACTAGCATACCTTGTCTCCATATGTTTGAGAAATTCCTTCTTCGAAAAATTCCTAAAGAGAGCAAATGAGGTGTGGTGGTTGTTTATAAACATCTAAATACTCTGAGGTGTGGTGGTTGTTTATAAACATCTAAATACTCTAGCTTTTGCCACCACCTACTACACCCAATCTATCTTCCCTATGGCTTGTAATGTGTTGTCCAATGCATGAACACAATGTGGAGTCCAAAAGATATGCTTGTACCATCCACCATCATTCCAGCTAATTTGAACGCACGTGTTGAAACGATGACCACCTATACAACATTTGAGGCCCCAACCTCCTCTATGGCATCTCTCAAAACATGAAATTGGAATTTTGCATCCTTGCACTCCCTAAAACAATCAATAGCTCTAAGAAAAAGAGTCAGCTGAAAATGTGACTAATATTGATGAGTAACTGATGTCTAATATCAGTCCACCCATCCATTACAATATAGAAACCCATCCTAATCCAACTATCTCATGTCATCCATTACCAAACTCACCTTGGAATATTCTTTATTAAGGAGGGTAGTGCGTAGTTTATGTTCTCCAAGGGGGTGAATGAGGGACCAACAGAAACTACATCTTTGAATATTTGTCTGAAGTAAGAAGAACATTCTGCATGGAATGGGATGGCATGGGCATAGAAAAATTTGGCAATGGAAGACTGTCACATTCTATGCCTACATATTCAACAAATTTGCAACTGTCCTCGCCTTCTCACTAGCAATAGTCTTCATCTTTCCTCTTGTGGATACACCATCACTACCACTACCACTACCACTACCACTACCAACTGTAGAGGGCATATGCATAGCTCCTTGTGTAGATTATGTTGGCATTAACACACCAAAGACCTTGATTACGCCTCCATATGCAATCAACGAACCTCTACCTTTTCATCCTCCTTTGTTTTTTGACAAACCTTCTCCTCTTGTCCAATAAAGTCCAATAGACGACAATATACTCTTGTATTGCTCCTCTAAAATCTATTTTATAAATGTGACACAACCACACTCTAGTACCCCCCAAATTTTTCTTTTTATCTTCGTCTAGAGCTATCACAAATTGGAGAAGTTTTATGGTATTAAAAGGGCCTTTTGCATAAGTTATTAAAACTTTGGGAAGGCACTCAAATGGATTTTGTGGTTGTCCCCTTTCACCCATACCACTCCCACACCTTGATGAACCCCCAAGAGAGGTTGAAACTCTCACATTTTGATTTCTATTTCTTTCTTCCATCTCATCATGCTCACTACTCTCACTACTGCTCATGTTTTGTCTTGTGAAATAATATGCAAGTGGAAACTGAAAATAGAAAAAAAAAAAATTAAAAATAATACATTTCTCCCTTTAAACTTTGAAAAAAATTGAAAAAAAAAGCAAATGGAAGATTCACTTACCTCTTTCACTTTTCATGCTACCTCACTCCTCACTGCTCACCAATGCTAGTTTTTCCAACTGCACCTTCAAACCTTGCTCAAAATAACTTTTTTGGCTCCAACTCGGCTGCAAATTTTTTTGGCATGTATAAATGAGTTAAAATGAAATAAGGAGGCTTTTTTGTTATTTTAGGGCTAAGAGTGGTGTGGGGCCCACAAAAAATAATAATAAATCAACCTTTTTTAAATTTGGGTCTTTTTAATTAAAAATGTGTCAATAGCGCAAGGGACGACTGGTCATCCCTAGGACAATCAAGGAATGTCTGGGACATCCCCAACTGTTCCCTACCCATCTCTACATCCTCAAGATGTTTACATCAAAAAAAAATTAATGGGGACAGCTATGGAACATTAGCCATCCCCGAGCCATCCACAAGACATCCTCGGGATGGGCATGGCTTGGAAAAACCCAAAGGACACATCCCCAACGAACATAGAAAAAAATTGAAAAAAATTTAAAAAGGAACATTACAAGAAAACTCTCCTAACGGGGTGAAGAGGAACTCTAAGCAAATGAACATTCTCTATTGTTTTGGAACTTTCAGAAAGCTATAATGTGTATAAGCTGATTCATTTCCATTGATTTAAAATATAGAATATTTTTTACTCATTTTCAAATCAGTCCATGCCTCAATATATCCAAAATGGACCTCACTATTTAGCAAAGAAATACCATGCTAAATGGAAATGTATAGAACAAAATAGTGCTCTTCTGAAGATAGATCAATTTTGATATTTAATTTAATTTTTTTAAAAGAAAGATAATAAATTAATAATCAATCAAACTCCTGAAATTCTCTCACCTGAGAACATGATATGGCAAACAACAAAGAATCTCCATGTCTCCAGTGGCTTCCCCAAAAATGAAATCTATTTTTGGACTTGGCAGAGTTGTAAGCACACTATACAACATATTCAGAAAAAAAAACTCTTTAACAAAAAAATAGTAAAATAAGTCGAACAGAATTTGAGATGAGAAACCTGGGCAACAGTTGAAAGCGTGAAGCATGCAAAATCACTACTTAGCACTTAAAGGATATTTGAATACCTGTGCAAGTCTGGCTAGAAGATACAAAGCCAAGGTACGCCTCCTGCTAGGATCATCTAAAGCTAGCACTGACAATCCCGCCACAGATCCTGCCAGAAATCTATTCCACATTATGCTTCATTAGTGATGATACAAAAGCAATAATAAATTGTATACATGACATCAAAATTTGCAAGTTAGTTCCCAGAGTGGAAGTCTAGCCTTTAAAATGTAAATAATATCAGGTAAATCAAGGACATGAAGCCAAACATAACATCCTTTATAACAGTCACCTATAAAAACCGTGACCTGGAGATCTCATATTTCTTCAATATCTGTACTGCTATAGTGAGTAATATAAGCACTTACCCATTCAATGGAGTCTCTTTTCCCCTTACTTTCCTCAACAAACAACGAAGACCATGGAAAGATCCAGTAAATCCACCAAATAGCAAACCAATCCGACATGCCTCTTCTCTTACAATCAAATCTTTCTCAGACACAAGCAACTGCAACAGTCATCAAAATTTAGCTTTTGTAAGAAATTATATTTAGAAATTCATAATCATTAAGTCCAGCAAGTGTTTCTCAGACACAAACAATTGCAACAGCAATCAAATTTTGGTTTTGCTAAAAAGAAAATTATTACAAGGTGCCCAGCTAACAAGGCGATGCCTAGAAATTGCAGGTGCATTACAACACCTACTTCATCAGTTTGGAATAAAATGCGAACACAAGATAAAATTATAGGAAAGGAAGAAACCCACCAGTTTACAAAAAAAAAGTCAAAACTTTGTGTTAAAGGAAGAAAAAAACATGCTCACAAGAGATGCTCATGCCTCCAAAGTAGCAAGGCACCTTAAGAGTGGTCAAGACATCCAAAATTTTCCAGAGATATGTCTACTAGCCTAAGATGCAAGATATTGCTAAGCTCATGAGGGTTGTGTTTGGCGTAGCACTAGCATAGTTACAGGACTTGTTGGGTAACTGGAAAACTTCCTGAGTCCCAAGACAACGCAGGCCAAATAAGGCCTGCAGACTTGCCTACAAGTCTCAGCAAGTTTCTGACAGACTTGCCAAACTTGTGAGTCCCAACAGCCAGACCTGGCAAAGCCAATAGACCCTTAAAAGTGAAAAATTAAATGACCAGATTTGGATTTTGGTAGAAAAGATTTGGATATACCAAAGTAACCAGACATTGGATTGATTAGAGCACACTCAAGGGCACTCATTCTTTAGCAAATATCCATTGTGTTTGGTGTAGCATTAGCATAGTTACAGGACTTGTTGGGTAACTGGAAAACTTCCTGAGTCCCAAGACAACGCTGGCCAAATAAGGCCTGCAGACTTGCCTACAAGTCTCAGCAAGTTTCTGACAGACTTGCCAAATTTGTGAGTCCCAACAGCTAGACCTGGCAAAGCCAATAGACCCTTAAAAAGTAAAAAATTAAATGACCAGATTTGGATTTTAGTAGAAAAGATTTGGATATACCAAAGTAACCAGACATTGGATTGATTAGGGCACGCTCAAGGGCAGTCATTTGCATTTAGTTACAGCCTAATCACTGCTCTATGCCCTCACCACCCACATTTTTAGAAATGTTTGGAGCTCAGTTAGAAAGGATTAAATTATTAAAAATGATATGTGCTATGGACTCTATGACCTCAAAAACCTTATTTTTTGCTTTTTAAACCCTACATCTATAATTTTAAAAATCAAAAAATTAAAATTGCTTTCATCTGTGCCAGATGGAAAAATAGTGTTTTTTTACTTTATTTGGCTTTAGGTAACAAAAACAATGTTTTTTATCAATTTGTGAATTTTTCAGCATTTTCCCAATTTTTCTTGAGTTTTCTCCAAGTAACTGAATTATAATTATACTTTTGGTTTGCCAAGTCAATCCTGATCCAAGTATTGCTACTGCAGCTGCAGCAACATCAGGGACCTATCTAAGACATGAGTGCAAAACCCCATGTACAGCTAGTGATGTTGGGCCTAGTGATGCTAGGCCGAATGATACAGGATCCTCTCTACCATAGTTCATGACTTCATGTTATGATGATATCCATGAGTTTTGTACACCAAAAACACTTGAGAATATTTATATATTTAGAAACCTTGTTTATTTCAGCTAAAATTCACTTTTGTGGTCATTTGTTCAATACAAAGAAGTAAAAGTCTCAAAAAATAGCGATAAATCATAAACAAACAAGAAATCATGCTCAGGTGCATCATTTGCCCCAAACAAGCAACAATTTTCACAAAAAAATAAAATAAAATTCCCCTTGCCAATTTAAACTTCAAAAAATGATTGTGATAATTAAATTGCCAAAACAACTGCTTTTTTCAGTTTTTGAATGAATGAAGGTCTTCACCGGAGCAGGGCTCTCCTCCTATAAAAATCAATGTTGCTGGAGGAGACATCTCCAATAAAGAAAATGAGTGGTCTATTGCAACAAGGAGAACCAGAAAATTTGGAGGTAGGAATGGAATCCTAGTGGACTCAGGGGAAAACAGCACTAGAGGCAGAAAGGGGGAAGCTAGTAAGGCTAAAGCAAAGGCTTTGGAAGAGATTTAGAATGGGACTCAGGCCTCAATGAGGCAATTTGTTTCCAATGGAGGTGGACACCTCCCTGATCCCAAGGAGCCATGAAGCTGCTCAGTTGGAATATCCGAGGCCTAAATGGCCCAGAGAAGCACCGTTTACTCAAACGGCTAATCGAGGTTGAATGTCCGGATTTGTTGTTGCTACAAGAAACCAAAATGGATAAAGATCTTCTGATCAATTTAGTCCCGAGGTTTTGGAAAAATGGAGTTGGTGTGGCTGTTAGCGCCAATGGCATGGTTGGTGGCCTGGCTGTTCTTTGGAACAAGTCCTCAATCATAGGGGTGGAAGTTGAGTCCAAGTATTTCTGTATCAACATCAAATGCAATATGGTAAAATAAAGCAATAGTTTTTTAGTATCTAAGGTGTACAGGCCTAATGCAGTCAGAGACAGACTGGTACTGTGGGACTACCTCAGGAATTTTAAATTGTTGCATAGTTCAGATCATTGGCTATTAGGAGGGGATTTTAATGATATTTTATCTCCTGAGGAAAAGAAAGGGGGCAAGGCTCTTAATTCTCAGGGTTCTTTGGCCTTTAGAAGGTGCTGCGAAGATTTATCTCTCACAGATATCAAACCCAAGACTAGGTGGTTCACCTGGTCTAACAGGCGTGTGGGTGATGACAATATCTCTAGCAGGCTTGGCAGGTTCCTTGTTGTTTCTGATTGGTTTCTCAGTCAAGACTGCTTTGCGTCTGATGTTTTACACTTTGGTGGCTCAGATCATTGGCCGATTGCTTTATTGGTAAACAAAGCCTTTAAGCCCAGAGGCATCCCTTTCAAGATGGACTTCCCTGCTTGAACAAATCTGACCTGATCTTGCTTAAACCCGCTTTGATACCATGTTAGTTTTAGATCAGAAATGAAGATAAGCAGCAATACAAAAATAATGAACAACAGAACACAACAAATACCCTGGGAAAACCCTCCTTCTTGAGGGAGAAAAACCCAGCCAAAGATATATCTCTTATATTTGAATGAAAAGAGCAGAAATCTGCTTTACAACTTGGCCCAAACACAAGGCCGATCTGATGTAATGAGAGATAGCACCTCTCTTAGGTGCGAATATACAAATAATATGATTTCTCCTTGATATCGATCAACTTGATGCAAAATGTCGATCTGCTGCAAATGTGTGAACTCCTCCTTGAAGTGCGAATTTATTTTGAATGAATTGAATTTACAAATAAATGAGAATTGCCTTGTATATATACAAATCAAGACGTCTTTTCATTTAGGGTTGGCCTCTTTCACAAAACAAGGTGACTTTTTATTTTTGGGTCGGCCTCATAAAATAAATTAATATATATAGCAAGTCCGACTTGCTTTTGCATTTATATATTTATTATTTATTATTTTAATTCGAGTGAAGGATATCACCTGCCACTATAACATCAACAGATTTTTTATGTCTCTATTCTACTTCCTCCGTTAGTTCAACTTTCTCACCTTGCCAAAGGATCACACTCCTATTGTTGGCATTCATCTACCCCTTACTCTATAATGGGGTGCATCCATGGTATCTAAATTGAGGGAATCTACTATATGTAACTCTTTTCACATCCTAACTCTTGCTATTTATGAAAATTCAGTTGAACAAAGAAGTGCTCTACCTATAATGATGCATAAACCATCTGCCAACAATTTGATGGTGGTTTTTTATTATTTTCACAAATAAAGTTGAATGGTTTTGTTTATTATTGTGACATTGTTTATTATTTTATGGTGGTTTTGTTTATGTATTGTATTGTGGTCATTCAAGAGAGAGTGATGGAAAATAGGAGACATAAACTCATAAAGGATTTTCTAAGTGAGTGTGCATGACATGTTCTGAATGTCGAGGGACATCAATTTGATGTTGCTCAACCATATCATCATAGAGCTTATCCTAAAATTGGTGGGGTGCAAAAAAAGAAAGAAAATTAAAAACAACCTTTTGCAAGTTGGGTTTGCCTTGGGTTCTATCCAAATCCTATGGAACAGACCCAAATTCACCCTACAATGGACTCAGTTGAATCCAAGTATGTTAGGAAAAACCCTAGACAGCCCTACAAGGGATCGAAATGAAAAACCAAACCAGGATTGAACCAGACCCAAACCCAGTGACATAGCCTAAACAAACAAATTGGTAACATAGCACAAAAGAAAAGCACTCCAACTAAAATAGTACTCAACGCCCTTATTCGACATACAACATTATTCTTAATCTTTGGACAAGCATGAATTTTGTAAGTGTTTTTGAAAGCCAAATGATGAAGTTGTAGAGAAATATTTTCCTATTCATTATTTGCTCAATTGTAGAAAACTTCTCGCTTCATGCATGCTGATTGGAAACTTCCACTCTTAAATGATATCTTGTCTTAGTCAAATATTATCCCTTTTTCCAAACCATGTGTCACAAGTGCCATCTTTCTACAAGATGCCACACTTAGCATTTTTGCAAAAGACTTTGCACATTCTTTTCTGCTATCTTGACTTAATGATACCCATATTTTAATCCCATCTTAGATAATATTGAAGCTCTTTTTAACTATTTTGAAGATCATCAATTAAGCAAGTGGAAACTTGTCTTTGTCTGTAAATTTGCTCAAAGCCCATTTCTCCAAACGCATCCTTAATATAATCTTCTTTTTCTTCACTAAAATAAACAGAGTTTTGAAGGGTTTAGAAGGTTGAATAAATCCTCCTACTAGTATACCAGTAGTTATTTTCCTATGTAATGTCCCTTTTTGGGATATTCCTGATTTTTTTGCCTTAAATTAATAAAATTTACTCAAAATGATAATAGCTTAATCAAAGATTAGGAATTTATGATAATATTTAGATCAATAAATCATAGCACAATTCTTAAAATCAATCATATTGTGAATTCTTTGGAAATACTCACAAATCTGTTGAATTAGAGGTTTTCGTCCCTAACTCAACAGTGGCAATGTCAAGGGTCTTCATTCTTAACTTGCCAAGAGCATGAAAGGGTTTTTGCTCTTCCAACTCTTAGTCCACCTTGGAGGGTTTTCATCCTCCTTGACCAAGATTTGGGTTTTCGTCCAAACTTGATAAAAGCAATAAGGGTTTTCATCCCTATCCTCTCGTGAACTTGGAAGGGGTTTCGTCCTTCCTATTTGCAAGACACTTCCTCAACTTCAAAACTGATTGCTCAACGGATTTGCTAGATTATTGCTGATTGCTTTTGCTGATTGATATATCTTGATGGATTGACAAGTTAATGTATGAATGACGCTTGAATGATTTTATGCTTGAACGAATGATCTCTTCCCAAGAAATGATCTCCTCTTTATATCTTCTTCTTGAGGGAGTCACAACCTTTCATGATTTCTGCCCTTTGAAAGAGTCACAACTATTCACCCTTGATCGCTGACTTGAACCCTTTTAATATTTAATTAAATGTCTTTAGGAATCGCGGCCCATGATACTCTCAATTTAATTTCATTTAAATGCTTTTATTATTTTTATGAATTGCTGGAATATCTAGGGCCCACCATATTTAAATTGCCCGTGTTATAATTTAAGGGCTGTGATCCAATAAATGCCGTGATTTCTATAAGTGCTGTGATCTAACTTGGTGAGGGTATGACATCGACATCCTTGTTTGTAAAATATTGATTTGAACTCCATCATTACTAGTAAAGCTCCTATACACAGTGACTTCTTGAGATGGATTCCCTTCTGTCTTTCCAATTCCTTTAGGGGTTATTTCCAATGCGTTGCTTATTTCCCCTTTGTTCATATAGCATAGTAGCAAAAATCATGATAAATCACAATTTCTAGCTACTCACCCCTTTTCCCAATTTTTTTAACCTAAACCATGAGTTTCAGACTCACTCAGATCCAATTGTTGTTGAATTGTTCTCAATTTGCTGAAAAGCGCATATTTCATATTTTTGGTAATAAATCTGTAAAATATTGTGACATTTTGCCAGCTGTGCAAATTTTTCTTCTTCTCTTCCTGGAACCCTAACCCTAAACCCAATCTTTTGGCAATTTTTGCCTGCTGCATGATTTTTTTTTTTCCAAAAAGCCTAACCCTAACCCAATTTTTTCCAGATTACACAGTGATTTTTTGAAAAACTACTTTTCTTTTGGTTTGCCAATTTATTACAAAGAATGATTTTTGCTGCTATGATTCATCATATCATGTGTCAGTTTGTAAACCAGATGAACCATGTATGGGCTTTCTAAGTATCTTCTATCTCCGTTGTTGTCTATAACATTCTCACATGACCAAAGCCTATCAAAAACCCCATGCAATAGTAACAAGATAAAAACCAAGTATGACCCTTTTTCTCCTTCAGTTGGATTTTCTCGAATAATAGCATAGGCATTGGATCGACAAGGATGATCATACGAAAAAAAGCATCACCAAGCTCAAGGATATAACAGCAATGATAAATTTGCATGGAAAATGTCTAATTCAACAGGACATTTTACTTCTGTTGCAGGAATAGTTTTCCGCACAAATCTCATCCTCTTAGTTATGCAGGTTACAAAGGAAAGAAGTACATTTCAGAAATAAGGACAAGATCACAGTACAACTTTCAAAATTATCAGCTCACAATACGCCTTAAATGAGATGATTTTCTGACAAGTAACAATCTAATTTGATATGCACATTCACACTTTTCACCAATGGAAGCATCTCTAAGGCTAGCAGTATCATACACTTCCCTCTATTATCTCTAATGAGATCTGTGAAGGTCTATTAAAAAGCTGCAATGTCTCTTGGCTCTCTTGTCCTTGTCTCTTGGATGGACATTGATTCAGAGATTCTCTTAAGGGAAAACCGATTCACCTTCTCTCCCATGTTTATAGGACAGTCCCTTTGCCCATTAAAATTCCTCCAATGACCATGCCACTGTCATGTCCCTTCCCTCTTGAGGTTGGCCTCCCAGCGCACTTCTAACAAGGGTGCTTATTAAAACCACTTAAATATACAAATTAATAAATAATTAATATAAAATAAAATACAATTAAGTTGAATTTCAAATTTTAAACTTTGGTGCCCAATTTAGGGCCTTGGGACCTAATCTATAGTCACGTACTAAATCAGACCTGAGCACCATTTGGATGACATCTTTCGGAGAATTGAGATTTGATGTTTGCCACTATATTTCTTGCTCAAACAAGGACAAAAACCTCTGTTACAGAGCATTGTGAGGTGAGGTCAAAACCCCTCCACTCACAAATTTGATCAACTTCCAACTATTTTGCAGGGTGAACTAATTTGCAAGTCTTTATAGTTCAGATGCATCAATCTGGGTGCTGACGTAACTGATTGCCACCCTTATCTGGGGTTTATAATCAGATCGGAGGTCTTCATCAGCAAATATAGGTGGTGCTCATTTGAGGAACAGTCCTTTCCAGCATCCATCATCTTCCAGAAGTGAGTTCACTGGACAAAGTCATAAAATACAGATTGAAGGATCGACCGCCTCCTATCTTCACTGCAGTCACAGACCTGTTCAATTAAGCAGATATGGATGCAATCACTGCCAAGCATCATAACACAAGTCTGGTTACCAACAAGGGTTCCTCCATCAAATCTGGGCGAGAGGATCATACAACTGATCAACAGGCCACAGGCTACCCAAATCACCCTCCAAGAGCTTCTAACAGCAACCACCAGCCTGCAGATCTGAGAAATCCAGCAACCTAGAACAGAATTTCATTATCAAATCAGACCTAGGGCAAAGAGAACTTCTGACCAGGCAACCAGCAACCACAAATCCCAGATCATGGTTTATTAGATCACTCGTGTTGAGGGTTTCACATCTCAAACCCACAAGGAGGCGTTAGTTTGCAGACCTGGGAGACAAGAGTTCCAGTGATCATACAATTATATAGCACCAGGCGAGTTGCCACCCAGATTGCTGGGTAGATATGAGAGGTTAAGGTTTTCAGGCAAGTAGCAGCGAAGACATCATAATCTCCTAGTAGACTTCACCAACCAGCTGGGAACATTATTAATACCTTTCGATTAGGAGGTTGTACAACAGCAGTTTGTAAGAAACTGTACTAGACTCGGATCTTATATTTACCTCAGAAAAATTTAAATCAGATTGTTGAGCAGCTTAAGGTTTTCTATATTTTATAAAATTTTATCTAGCAAGCCTATTATCCAGCAAGCTGTTGAGCAGCTTATAAGCAAGCCTAAGGGCAGATTTTCAGTCAGTTGTAGCTTCTTTTAGCATTGTATTGTAATTTCATGAAAGTTCTTTCAAGCTGGAGCAGCTTTGTAACTCCATTTTCAAGCAAGCACAGCTGTATGTAACACTTCTTTTTTATCAACACAGATAAGTTTTTTACCTTCTTAGAGCTGTTCACTGTGCAAATCTCTTCAAAATGGTTTATGTAATTTTGTGGTGATGTCTCTTCCCTTTGATCTATGTCCTATTTCCGTTGCCTTTGTGCAGAAAGTGTATTTTTGCAGGTCATATTTCTGTTAACCAGTTAAGAATAGAGTTTAAGTTGTGATGGCATTCATAGCTCCTTCTAAACACTATCTTTGACATACTAAACCTAGTTATGAAACACTTTTGCAAAGACATATGAAATTCTGAGTTGTGTATGTTTTGGGTTTAAATTGTTGATCATTTTTTTGTCCAAACAGCAATATAGGCTTTGAAATCGTTTTGGTGCATCACCTTTTAGTCTTAGGTTTCATTGTATGTTTTCCTTTCACCCTTTTTCTTAGCATGCAACAGTAGGATAGGTTAGTTAGGTGAAGTCTCAGAGAGAACCAGCCCTCTTGGAGGTTGATCTCCGTCATTTGAGCCCACGCTCAGAGAGATCATCCCATGTTTCACTAATAGGCTGCGTTTTGCAACTTAACAAGGGTGCACTTCTAAGTGACAATAAGCTTATAGGGGAATTGCTAAGAGACACAAGTTTTGCTTTATGTAAAGGAGAGTTTTGAAAAAAGTTGTACTTGTTAAGAACTAAAGTCCACAGTTGTTAGAGCAACTGTATTTGGAAGATAGAAAACGCACCCACATACTGTCAGAAGGAAAGGGGATCCCATGTTTTCGGTAACTAAAAAGAATAAGCACTCACTCTATTAAAAATACCAAATTATATAAAATAAGCGAGGGTACACGGGGACGCGTCCCCTAGGTATTTGCCCCCCGTCCCCGTCCCGGTGCTGTTTCGGGGACAGGAAACGCGTAGGGGACGGCTGTCAGCCGTCCCCCAAAAGTCCCCGAAATTCGGGGACGTCCCCGATTAGAAGAAACGTCCCCGAATGGAAAGGGGACTGCCAGGCCGTCCCCTGGACGGATAGGGGACGCCTAGCTGTCCCTCGACCGTCCCGGGGACAGCTGGCCGTCCCCTATCGCCCAGCAGCATATAAAACATAAAAATAAAAGTTTTTTTTTAATTTTTTCTTTTTTAAAACATTCCTTTGTGGGCCCCACGCCTTCCCAACCCTAATATGGCCACTTAAAACATTTTTTTACCTTCATTTGATCTCATTTTAACTTGCCAAGATAAAATTGCAGCCAAGAGCAAAAGTGAGAAGAGAAAGAGGAGGGTTTGAAGGAGTTCAAGACAAGACTCACAATGGTGAAGTTGTTCCTCATGAATTAGGGGTTAGTAAAATATTTCAATGCAAAGAATGCAAAGAGTTTGAGAATATTGTTGGAGGAACTTGTGTTAAATCCTAGAGGTGAGCACTGAAAATGTGGTGAAAGTTGTAACCGATAATACAATAGCATATGTGATGGCAAGGAAATTGCATCAAAAGAGGCAACCAAAATTTTTTTGAACCCCCTACATTACTCTTTGCCTTGACCTTCTCTTGAAGGATGGGCAAAATTGATTGAGAGAGACTAGTGGTGGAAGAAATCATGAACATCACCAAATACATCTACAATCACATTTGGGTTCTCAACTGGATGAGAGATCACACTAGAGGCAAAGAGCTTGTGTGAGCAGATTTGATAGAGTTTGCAACTAACTTCCTCACTTTGCAAAGCATGTGTTCTTTGTTAACATCTTTGAAATAGATGTCCGTGTGCCAAGCATGGTTGGATTCACCCTATTCAAAAACGGCCCATTGGGTTGCAAAGACAATTTTTAAATTTTAGATTGTATTCTTCAATTTCATTTTTTTACTTTCTAATTGCAAGATATTGTGTCAGAGTTTGTGATCCATAGATGTTTGTAATTGTGTTTGTTTTTCTGTTAGAACATAGGTTACAATATAACTTATTGTTCTATATTGTTTGTGAGAGTTTCATATTTTGTTAGTTTGAATGGTCATGTTAATTTAAGATTAGTTTCTTAGTTTGGGTGGTGGTTTGTGTAGTTTTAACTTAGTGGTATCTCATGCGAATTTGAAGGGCTTTCAAAAGCATTGAAAGCGACGTAATCAAATCCCACATAATTCAGTTTATTGTTTCTAGTATTGTGCACTCATGATTTAGTTTTGTGTTTATCTTGTGCATTCTAATCCTACTAGTGATATCAAAGGTGGTGGTATATCTATACAATATGATTGGTGATTGTCAAACCCATTGTGAGTCTTGTCTTCATCTATTAATTTGTTTGATAATTCGATTCTATGATGCATATGTCAATATGATTGGTGATTGTTATGATTATCATTACTCATATGAATATCTTAAATTTGAAATTTCCCTATATTTTTAAAATTTATCTCTCTCTCTCTCTCTCCCTATATATATATATATATATATATATACAGCCGTCCCCCCGTCCCCTAAAATCCCCTCAAAAATTTGCCGTCCCCGAAACGCGTCCCACCGTCCCCCCGTCCCGGAAACTTGGTGGAACATAGAAAATAAGATTTAAAATCCATTGTACAACGCCCAGAAGAAATATGCCACGGCCATTTTCATGCCAATTTAAGAGAAAAAATATTATCCAATCGAAGTACAATTTCATGCAATCAACGCACAGTCACCACAAGCTTGAAGAGGATATGCCCAAGTGGTAAATCATTAAATTTTTATGGCCGAGCGCAAGGTTCAAATCTCAGGTAATAAGACTATGATTTGAAATTGGGTACAATATAGCATCTACTCCTGGCGCAGCATACCCCTACAGACAAGGCTAGGAGCAAGTCCATGGAATGCACCAACTGCAAGGTGGGGGCAGTTGCAAATCCTAGGTGACTTTTACAGAATGGATATTTCTAGAAGGTTTTCTTGCAAAGGAAGTTTACCAATTATATAAATCAAGAACCTAAAAAAAGACTTAAGCTATCACACAAGAGGAATTTACCCTTCATTTTTCTTAAAAGCACATGTATTGTCACCCGAAGATAATTATATAAATCCTAAATATGACAACTTTGATGAGTTACGGAAAGAGGAGCTGACCTTCAAGTCAAGAATTGATCGGTATGACTGCCTCTTGGCAAGCTTAAAGGCCCTGAGGAGAATCCCAATCCCCACCCTGACGCCATAGGCCAAGAGAAAGCTCTGGCACAAATTCCCGATTGCATTGGCCACGCAAGAGTCGGCATGCGTACAGAGAGGATCCTGCCCCTGCCCCTGTCCATGTCCCTGCCCCTGACCCTGCTGCTTCTGCAGCTCCTGTATAGCCTCTCTTAAGCTCGCCTCCGCCTCCCTCAACCGCCTTACTGCCGCCTCTTTTTCTTTCTCTACCGAATTCAATTGCGCACCTGAAAATCCTTCAGTGGGATGCGTCATTGTCAGATGATAAGGGGAAGAAACTTCATTGAAGAGGAAAGAGGGACAGGAATCAGAATACAGACGCAGGTGCTGCAGTTTCAATGCACTGCCGTGTAAGCAAACACCTCAAACCGTAAACTGCTGCAAAAGGACAAAATTGATTTTGTTAAATTTAGCAACGGTATCTCTGTTTACTTAATTTGATCGCGTGCCGTAACGACCAACAGGGATTCGCTACGACTACATTCCTATGGATGAGCTTTCCTTTTGCTTTTGGCACTTTTTTATTTGTTGCAATTTGACCTAGCTTTTAAAGGGGAGTTTTAGACTGGAATTAAGATTTTATTTTAGGACAGAGTCCATGAATGTTTCCTTTGCAAGAAAGAAAAAACTTCAGCCACAATCCTTGAAGATTTCCTTCATTGCAAGGAAGAAGTTTAAGTCCTCCATTGAAGGTTGAAAAACTTTTCACCCGGACGTAGGACTTAAATTGGATGGCCGTATGACCGTATTTAGAGATTTTTGCCGTAAAATACAATCAAATTTTTAAGAAGATTGTATCAGATGAAAGGATAGATTTTGGATAGACTGTCAAAATTTATATAGAATTATAATGATATATATATTTGATTTATAAATAATTTTACTTACACTAAGGTATATCATAATGTTTTAAGGGCACCTTTGAATAAATAACCGTCATTAAAAAATTTGTTGACAGGCAAGGTCGACCATCAAATTTAAGCCCTGCTCAGATGGACAAAGGCATTATGCTTGTTAATTTTTATGCATAATTTGGGTAAGTTGAAAATATAAAACTATAGTAATTAGCTTGTCTTCTTGTATGAACTCATTTTAATTTTGTGTATGTTATTTAATATAATTTTATATTATTATAATTAAAAAAGTAATAATATTTTAAATTTTCTATTATTTTTAATTAGGTTAAACATAGTCTATGTTCAAATTAAATTGTGTGATGATCTTGTTTTTCTTTTTTAAATCGAATATTTTTCACTTTTAAGATTGAATCTTTTATATTTGAATATTATTCATCAATTTGCACAATAGAACATCTCAATGAGTAGTCATGGTTAGAGGGTCCAATGAAGGTTCTCTAATCCAACCAATTGTACAAACACACAACAAACTCAATGGAACAATAAAATAATGATATGTTTTTTATTCATTCACAATCATAACAGAACTACAATATGCCACAATGGGCTTTCAACATGCTAGGGCTCAAGAATTTGACTATAATGGGCAAATTACAAAGTTCAAAACATATTGCAATACATTGTCATTCCAAACTATCTTCTACTTTCTTTGATGACTTATAATGATCTTTAAAGGATGTTTATATGTCAAACCCTAACCTTGAGGGTGATCTTAGTAAATCACAAGGTGGTGCAAAGCTTAATGCCTAATGAAATGTGTAGTTGGCCAAGCGTACAAATGCATCTTTTAATACCTCAAAAGTCCTAACAGAATGAGTAGATAGCTTGGAATATTTACTAAACTTGATAGAGCTCTTATGAAGATGAACTATTGGATATATTTTCTCTAATGGAAATCTCTCTAGGAGATCTCTTCAAATCTACATATAATTTCTACCTATTTGTAGCCTCTTCCAATTGTTATCTTATTACTAAATAATTTGAGTAGCATACTCATGAATTATATCAAGTCCACTATGACCTTATTGTTCAAACCCTGTCAACCAATGAGTGTCCACTTAATGTTCAAACCCTCCCAACTAGCATGAGTGTCCACTTATTGTTGAAACCCTCCCAACCAATGAGTGTGCAACATTTCATTTTATATAAGGCCTTAAATGGTTTCATTTTTAGAGAAGAATGATAGGTATTATTATACATAAATTCAACTAGTGGCTAATATTTTTCCTAGTTTTTTGTATTAAAGATAGTTTAATTGCAATTATACAATTAGTTCCAGATCTGCATGATGCAACTATGCATCATATTACCATCTACTATTGATGTTCTCAACAAAAAGACATCACAAAAAGCATCTATACATGTTATTCCTATCCACTATTAAGTTGTTGATGCATATATTATAGTTGTATAAACTATATAAGAACTACCTACATAGTATTGCTTTTGCATATTATTGACACATTTAGAAATTTATGCTTTCATTGTATTCATCCATGTCCCTCTGGCCCATTGGAGGCTCAATATCTCATATCTCCTCGTTGGATCAAACTACTTCAATGGCAAACTCAGATCCCTCATTGACATGAAAGCGAGCTTTGTTTTTTTCTTTTATTTTTTCTTTAGATCTTTTGAAAAGCCCTTCTTGTAATTTTTTCAGAAGTTCTGAGAGCCCTTTTAAGAATGGTAGGTTTTAATTTTTGTTGAAAGCCCATGTATGTTCATATCATATCTCAACTGTGTTGACTCTAACTGTTCCATCTTCCATCAACTTCAAGAATTCGTGGTTCGAGATTTCCATGGTAATAATAACCTGCATTGCAACATTGTAAAATATGAGTCTTTTATAAAACTCAGTAAGCAACCTCCTAATTCCCTGAAACTTTTCCTCATTCTTCTTAATCCAAATTTTCCAAAGAAATTCAATAGATCTAGATTTAACCAAAATATATTACATTCTTTATTTAATTTATTCACTTTTCCAAATAAAATTTCAGTCCAAATAATGTTACCTTTCCATCCTTTAAGATCAAAGCAAAATAAATTCCATGCTTCCTTTGCATATAAGCAATAAAAAAAATGTGTTTTATTGTTTCAAGTTTCCTACAAGTGTTGCACAATTCAATATCAATAAGGTTATTTTTGTATGGCAATTTTTGAAGAATTAACAACCATTTGAAACAATATGTTAGACCAGTTTTTCACAAAGATATTTTGCCATTGTTTACCAGTTAGGTAAATGTTCCAAGTCTGATTAAGCTAATCAAACATGGAAAATTTATTACATAAGGTTTTATAATCAATTTTAGCATTGAATTTTTGAATATTAGTACCATCAATCCACTTGAATTGCTTAAAGTAATCACTATCATGGTTGTAATTTTTGGGAAGTTAAAGAATTGTACAAGCTTCTCTAAGTATGGATTAGGTCCTCCAATTTGAGGGAGGGAGATAAAATTCATTACTTAAAGAGGCATGGGTTTTAATTTGGCCTTCACTCAAAATGTCTTTGAAATAAATGATGCCTTTAGTAGTCTAGTTTTTTGGCAGAGCAACCTTCAATTAAGGCTAAAGGCTTCTGAACTTATGTTTGAGATTCCACCAAATGGATCTATTTTCAAGAATCTTGTTTTTTTCATTTATAACATCATTGTTAATAACATTCTCATTAACAAGATCCCATGCTTTTCATATGCTTTAGAATACAGTAAACCCTGCAAGAACTACTAGAAAGGCACAAGCTATCAAGTCACTAAAAGGAAGCATCTTCCAATATTTGGCTTGTTTGGGGATAGCAAGATGGATATTATTCCTTATTAGTATTTTAGATGGTTCATTTCCTTCCATGGCTTTAAGGATCCATTTGACAGTAAGAGCCATACCATGTAGTTTAAGGTATTTCAATCCCAGTCCCCCTTTGGCTTTATCCATACATCACTAGTCCCATTTAATCGAGTGTTTCTTTTTATTTCCTTTGCTATCTAACCATAATAAGTTCCTAATCTTTTTTTGGATTTCATTCACTTGGTAGCTGCTAAATAGCTAAACAAAAGAATAATATAGACTATAAGAGGATAATATCTTTTGGAAAATTTATATTCTTCTAGCTAGAGAAAGAAATTGTTTATTCCATTTATTAAGCTTGCAATCAATCCTTCCCTTAATCCACATCCACATGTCCTTTAGACAAGTGTTAATAGCAAATATAATTCCAAGATATCTTGCTTGCCTAGTGGGGCCTCCCCATTGGAATTCATATTTTGCAAACCAATTTGGGGAGTTTCCTACTAACCCAACATTATGGATTTGATATTTAAGATTTTAGCACCAGAAGCATCACAGAATAACTTAAGTTTCATCATAAGGGAATCCATAATTTCCTCATCAAGTTCCAAGAACAATATTGTATCATCAACAAATTGCATTTTAACAGATCCTTGTTATTAGGGAGGGAGATGCCCCTAACCCTAGGAGATGTAGAGGATTCCCTCATAAGGTAGAAAATTGCATTTGAAGCAATAAAAAATAGAGAAAGGTCTAGGGAGCATCCTTTCCTTATTGATCTTTCAATTTTAAATTCTTTAGATAGGGAACCATTTAGCTCTATCTGGGCAACAACATCTTTCATAAGACTTTTAACCAAATGGTAGAAACTAACAAGGAAACCAAATTCTTCTAGAGTCATAAGCAAAAAAGACCAATCTACTCTATCATATGCCTTCTCAAATTCAATCGAAAACACAGCCACATTTTGGTTGGATTGTTTGGACTAGTTCATGGCCTCCCAACTGATCAAAAGATTCTCTATGATATATCTGCCCTTATGAAAGTAGGGAGGATATCCACAAGCCTAATGGCAAGAATTTTATACGATACATTAAGAAAGGTAATGGGCTACCAAATGGTAGAAACTAGCAGGGAAACCAAATGCTTCTAGAGTCATAAGCAAAAAATACCATTCTACTCTATCATATGCCTTCTCAAATTCAACCAAAAACATAGCCACATTTTGGTTGGATTGTTTGGACTAGTTCATGGCCTCCCAACTGATCAAAAGATTCTCTAGGATATATCTGCCCTTATGAAAGCAGGGAGGATATCCACAAGCCTAATGGCAAGAAGTTTATAAGATACATTAAGAAGGGTAATGGGCTACCAATTCTTGAAGAGGGACTTGTCACCATCTTTAGGGATCAATTTAATCACATATTTATTAATATTACAACCCTGAAGGGAAAATAGGCATCCCAAAAATGACATCTAAGATCAGTAAATGTCTTCAATAACATTTTATTGTGTTTAGAAACCTCAAAAAACACATACTACTATGTCATAAAGCGGAAAATGACACAGTTTATTTCCCACATTAATCTTTAAAGGAAAGTGAATGCAATTTTAGATCTTTCTAGGTCAAAATTGTTTCAGCAACATGCATTAAATAGATTCAACATAGAATCATAAAACATGAAGAATAAGAGAGAAGAATAGAACACATAGATTTATGTGGGGAAACCCCGTTCAGGTAAAAAACCCCACACTCCAAAACATATGGCCATTGTATTATTCAGCAACAAGAGTACAAGTTACAATACAATATCAAACTCATGGCCTTTATAGGAGATTTACATCTTGTTCCATCTCTGGAGAAAATTCGGCAGCATAACCCCTATGTAGAACACTCTCATCTAACTCCTCAAGCAAAAGAACCTATACATATATATAGTCTCCAGTGCATGCAACTGCACCATCTCAAAGTCTGCACCCATACATGAACATGCAACAACATGCAATGGAGTGCAACATGCACATGCAAAAAGCACCTACCAAAAATCTACATTGCAAAAGGTGATCACATTCCATGTTAACTCAACTCGAAATAGAAATATTCCCATGTACAACTCATCTAGCTTATAGCAACATCCAATCTCAAATTTTCAAAGTGGGTGCCAACTTCTTAGAAAATAGGGATCTTGTCATAGTTAACTTGATTGCCTTGACACATGTCACCATTGTGCAACTCCAAGAAGTTCCTTTTAAACTTCACTCCAAATGAGCACACCAAGTGACAAGTGGCACTATGGCACACTCTCATGGAGTTTGTGCAAGCTACAAGTCTCCCATGAAGTTCCTAGGTGACAAGTGGCACTTCGTCAAGCTCTGCTCCTTACATGTAGGATATAACACTCCCCGACGGGTCCCACAAAATGCTAAGACATCCCCTAAAGTTATTAACTTAGGATATATCAAATATTTGCACAATTAATCCAATTAATTGAATATTTTATCCCAAGAAATAATTTTATAACTCAAAGATTGAGACACCTTATTCCCAACATTATCCCACTTTTCAAAGACTTTCCAAGAGTCTATGGATCCAATAGGAACAAATTGTTAAGAGTCAAACAAATGAAAAATGTCACCATCAGCCATACATGCAACCACATGAATCCATAACCATGCTCTCATGCCCCAATAAGACATTTGCACTGACATCCAAGATGTTCGCCATATCATGTAACAATCCCTATCATCCTCCAATTTACACCCATGAAAAAAAGGAACAAGCCAAGGTAAATATGCACTCATCCAAAGAACACAAGTATTAGATCCAACTGATAGAAAAGGCTAGATGATACTACCACAACTCCACTATGCTCATGAGCTATACAGAAGTATCAAACAACTCAAACCTATAATTAGAACACAACCTAGAAGCTAAAGAATCCTCCAAAGAATAAGATAAAACATTAGCCAAAACATCAACCAGAAATTAGATACTCACATCCAACTAATAAACCCATGTAACTGAAATGGTTCCCACAGAAAATACTAATCCATCCAATCAACCATACCTCAAAGGTACCCAACATCAGTAAACTCATGCCAACAACATATCCAACCCATAAACCACAATCACAAGCTCCAAGTATCAAACAATCAATGACGACAAATACCTCTAGGAACTCACATTACATGGGTAATGTTAAATCTAAAAATATTGAGGCATGCTGAGTCTACCAATAATATCACATATAAAATGCAACCATGTAGTATCAAGTACCATCCACAAAGATGTGCAAATCCTGCAACAACATTATTGCAAGAAACATCTCTCTCAACAAATCTCCACAACTCTCCCAAGTTCTCCACCTCTGAAAAAATAAAGAGATAAAGGAACCTCCATGCCATCACCAAAGTGACAACATGTGACCAAAAACTAGTGATCACCATAGTTCCACGCAAAATCTTGCATCCAAAGTCATGTGAATTTGAACATCTAGGAAGAACACCACGACCAAAGAGAGAGAGTGCAAACCATAAACATGTATCATACCCTTCTACATATACCTCTAGAAATTTTGGCTATGCCAAGTATGATCTCCTCCATAACCCCAAGAGAAAAGACATAACAACACCCAAAACCTTTCAATCTTAAGAGATCAAACACAACATATGTATCAAGTAATCACATGGATGTAAGCTTCTCAAACCAAGAAGATCAAACTACTCCATTTTCCATTTTAGGAAATCAACCCACTACCATCTCCTCAACTCCTCATAAATGACATCACAATGTCAACTCATATGCTCAAGGAGATAACCATGCTAAACATCTCTCAAACTGAATCCTCCAATGTCATTTGACTATAACTCAAGATCCATATCTATGAAAGATAAGAAAAACACCTAAAAGGAACAATGGGCTATTCCTCTCAAGTAACAAACCATCAAGTAGACCAAGAGTGGGGAATGAGAATGCTCCTCCAAGATATCCAAGTCATTGCGACTCATCCAAGAGAAATCTCCTCATAGGTCTATGTTGAACTCACGTTCAACCAATGTGTAGGCTCCTTGGACTTCCAACCGAGATCCCATCAAGAGTACCCATCTCAACACACATCTCCCATCATAGGAGAAAACCAAGCCTCACCTAAGTCTCCATGTATCCATGAGTATTAGCAAAAGATCAACCCATTCTAAACTCTAAATACATCAAATCATTCTCATGAATTTTTTGAGCACATAACCAATGCATTCAATACAAAGAGAACTCTCTAGACCACTATCAAAGCTCCAATCATCTAAAACAACAAAAGGAACCTATCATGACACTGTGATCTAATCATCCCCCTTATGAGATCACATGCTCCAAGTGAACATAACACATGGTCTCAAGAGAACATGTATCATGCCAAAACTCTAATCTAAAATGAAGAGTATATCATGACATAATAGCACCATACTCTAAACCAAAATCACTTGTCAAGCATCATCGACACCTCAAACCAAAGACCACAAGGTTCCTCGATGGCTCCAAGATGTTACACATCTTCAATATCATGAAGATGACCCATCTCCAAATAATTTCCATGCAAATGTGAAAGAACCCTTTTGCAACAATAGGATCTAAGAGCTCCTCCTAGTAACATCTGCAACACTAAAGAAGATGATCCACCACGAAGTGACAAATCCACACTCACTATTAAAGCTCCCACTAAATAGTGATACTGAGCTCTCCAAGCATCATGACTCACCCATCTCCTAATTCAAAGATCCTCCAAGTCCACACACCCACATGTCCATCTGAAAGTGATATCAAGTGGCACCAAGATCACTAAGACAAGGACGTACGCCATTGTTGTGAAAAGCCCACACAAAGCTGTGTATCCAAGCTATCCATGACATTGTGATACACATGCTACAGGTCCCTATAATCGACTATCCAAGTACTCAACACCATCCATCCTCTCATCCCAAAGTAACATACCACTGCACTAGTAACCACAAACAAGGCCAACTAAAGCAATCTGCATCAACACTGAACCAATATCATGGATATAGACAGTCCACATCTAATTCATTTATGCAATCATGTAGGTAAATATAGCCTACAACATTGCACAACTCATAGATCCAATCACTGAAACATGCAAACTCACCATCACACTGGCAAGAACAAACATAGATATAAAAGAGGATAAACATGTAGACAACATGAATCAAGCACCAAACTAAGCATAGATCCAATTGGAAAATCAAGTCCACATCAAGCACTATAGACTAGGAACCTATCAAGCATCCACCACAAAAATTTTGAGTGACTAATCACGTACTGACATCTCCATGCAAAGAAGGGAAGACACCTCCTCTCAACATGCATGCATAACTATAATTATCTTACATACATAATCACGCCACATCATTTGAAAAATAGTTCTTTAACAAATCCACATAACCATAATTTTTTCTTGACTATGTAAAACCTACAAAAAACACTATGCACAAAGGGCACACATGCAAACGCATATCCACTTGTCATCCAAAAGACCCACAAGTCCAACCAAAACAATAAAAAAGCATAGATTTGTATCATCATATATATTTTTTTAAAAATCTATAAAACCTTCATATCCAAGGAACATGAATTTGAGTCATGCAAGTACAAACATCCATAAGGAAAAATTAGTTAAGGAACTCCAAGCCCATTTATAGGCCAACTCCACAACTACCATCATGCACATGCATCCAAGAGAGAGAGGCTATTCCAAAAGCTTTCAAATCATCCAATGATCAAATCCATAACTTACATGCAATTGGGGCAACAAAAGCAGTGCCTTCCATTACTAGGAAAATCAAACACCCAACATAAGCACATCACTTCATAGTTGAAGACAACCCAAGTTTATCCATATCACTGGGGAGCCTCTCACAGCCACCCAATATGAAAACTTTGTTGCATGCAACCACAGAGTTTAAAAGCATACCTCATGCATCAGGATTACTCTAATGCCAAACAAGAGCTCCAAATCAACATCATTTCAATCTTGATCAACTCCATCTTCTTTGTCTTCACCATCCTTCAAGTTGCTTGTTGTCTCCTAAAACTAGAACAATTGCAAAAAAATTCACACACCAAAGGATAATACTCAGTCGATTCCTTCAAATTTCCTCAAGCTTGCTAGGCTAAGAAATCTTCACAGAGGGAATACCCAAAACTTGAAACACCAGGAATCCTCACATGCCATAACCTGCAAGCAAAAGCAAGCAACAAGTGAGTCCATGCAAGTACGTGAAACACACAGGCAATTTACTGTAAGGAAGCTAAGGTAGAAGAACAACTTCCTACACTAATCTTGAGAGGAGAAAAATGTAAAACTTTACAAATCTTTTCAGTTACAAAAACTTAAACAAAAATAAACATTTAACTATCATACATACCACAACATAGTGATTTACATGGGGGAAAACCCTTTCACAAGAAAAACCCCACACTCCAAAAGTCACCCAATATATTATTTAGAAATCACAAAGATTACAATATACTTATAGAGCAAGCTTCTCACAGGGGTATGACCAACCAAAGATCCAGAGGCAACACGACCACTATCAGACTCTCATAATACATCACTATTCACAACGGTAATACAATGCCCTCATAAAATAAGGTTTCCTTCTAGGGCAAGTCAAGATAACAAAATATTGATGGTTAGATTTGAGACCTAGTGATGAATGATCCAAATTTACAATAATAAAATATAAATAAAATTTAGCTTTTAGGGGCGCTGCCCCTGAGCCCCCACTAGGGCACGCAACCCCCAGACCCCTCATGGGGAAACTCCCCCATACCCCCCTTCATTGATGTATCAACAGTACCTTATGTATCAACAACACCTTATGTAATTACAAGGTTGAGACACATTTTCCTAACACTCACAAGAATGCACAAGCAAATCCTGAATAGAGCTTTGGTATCAATTGAAGGGAAAATAGGCATCCCAAAAATGACATTCGAGATTAGTAAGTGTCTTCGGTAATATTATTTTTCATTTAAAAACCTCAAAAAACACATACTACTATGTCATAAAGTGAAAAATAGCACCATTTATCTCCCATATTAATCCTTAGAGGAAAGTGATTGTAATTTTAGATCTTGCCAGATCAGAACAATTTCAACAAATTGCATTAAATAAATTCAACGCATAATACTAAAACATGAAAGAATAAGAGAGAAGAATAGAACACATAGATTTGCGTGGGCGAAACCCTTTCAAATAAAAACCCCCACACTCTAAAACATAGAGCCATTGTATTATTTAGCAACAAGAGTACAAGTTACAATACAATATCAGACTCATGGCCTTTACAAAATATTTACATCTTGTTCCATCTCTGGAAAAAATCCAACAGCATAACCCCTGTGTAGAACACTCTCATCTAAATCATCAAGCAAAATAACCTATATATATAGTATTCAATGCATGAAACAACATCATATCAAAGTCCACACCCATACATGAACATGCAACAACATGCAATGATGTGCAACATGCACATGCAAAAAGCACCTGCCAAAAATCTGCACTTCAAAAGGCGATCAAATTCCATGTTAACTCAACTCAAAATAAAAGTATGCCCATGTACAACTCATCTAGCTTATAGCAATATCCAATCTTTACTTTTCAAAGTGGGCACCAACTTCCTAGAAAATAGGGATCTTGTCATATAGTTAACTTGATTGCCTTGACACATGTCACCACCATGCAACTCTGAGAAGTTCCTTTCAAACTTCACTCCAAACGAGCACCAAAGTGACAAGTGGCACCATGGTGCACTCCCATTGAATTTGTGCAAGCTACAAGTCTCCCATGAAGCGCCTAGGTGACAAGTGACACTCTATCAAGCTCCACACCTTGCATGTAGGATATAAAACTCCCCGATGGGTTCCACAAAGTGTTATGACATCCCATAAAGTTAGCAACTTAAGACATAAAATCTTCACACAATTAATCCAATTAATTGAATATTTTATCCCAAGAAATAATGCTAGGACTCGAAGGTTGAGATACCTTAATCCCAACAAGCCCAAAGACCCTTTTTGTATAGCTTCTTTGTAGAGTTGCAATAGGTCTTCACTAATCCAATCTATGTTGTGTTTGTAGAATTCCATAGGAAGCCAGTTAGCTCCAAGAGATTTATCATTATTTAAAGCATTAATATCTTTCTTAACCTCCTTAAGGATGATTTCCTTGTCTAGTTTGTTAATTTTTTCCTTTGACAATTTTTTTGGAATGAGTTGTTTACAAAAAAATATTGCATTGTGGCAAATAGAGCTATTACTCTTAGAAGAAAACATCTTCTTAGAAAAACTAAGGAATAGATTCTTAATTTCTTCATGATCATGGATAACCTTGTTATCTACCCAAATTTTGTCAATTTGTTCTTTTATTTCCTTATTTTTTATGATCTTAAAAAATAATTTAGATCCTTTGTCATCATTCTTTAACCCATTCTTTTTTTTACCTTACCCTCAATCCTTGAATTTTCTTGGTCTACAATCTTCTCAAGAAATCTTTGATTAGATTCATATTGGAGGGTTCTTTTTGAAGGTTTTCCTCAATAGTTAGAAGCTTCTCATTAAGGGTAACCTCTATTTTCATGTTATCCATGGCTCTTTTATTCCCTATGGTTTGAAAGATAGTCTTCCAACCATTAACATTGTGTTCCCATCTTTCAGTCATTGACAAGTTCTTTAACATTCATCTATTAATTTATCTAAGTGTAAACATAGCATCATTGTAGTCCTCATCCTTAAGGAGGTTAGCGTTGAGTTTGAAATTCATTTCCCTTTTATGCTCACTATTAACTAGAGTGTTCAACAAAATATTTACTAGGATAGGATGGTGATTAGATAATGTATGTGGGTAAACACTAACAGTGCACCCCTTTTCATCTTTACCAAAACTAAAATAATATTTGGTTGCATAAAATCTGTCTAAACTCTAGAATAGATTCTATTTTAATTGCACTAGTTGTACCAAATGCCCTTATTATCTTTTTTGTTACCACTTGAGGGGTCAAATAGATTGAGTTTGGATTTCAATCTGGACTAGAAGTATAGTTCATTTCCTTTCCATTCCAACTTCATCCCTTCAATCTTATCTTCTTGATGTTCAATCATAGTAAAGTCCCCTCCTATAATCCAAGGGATGTTGTGGAGGTTGTACAACCATTGCCAAAGCTCAATTCTACTCCTATAGTCATTAGGGGCATAAAATGAGCATAAACCAAACTTAACATCATCCTTTTCAATGATTACCCATACAACTCTTTGACAAGAAGAGTCATTCTCCCTCACATGTTGAGCCCAATTATTGGATAATAATATGACATATCGCCCTCTCCCTTTCTCATAGTTGGTTGCAAACTAGATATAATCCTTCCATATAAAGTTTAGATTGGTTTCAAGAGTGAAATTGGTAGCCTTCACCTCTTGTAGGAAGGCAACATCTTTCTTTCTTACTAGGTTCAAATTTTTTTGGATAATATACTTCCTATTAGGGGACTTGAGTCCCTTGATATTCTAGGATGTATAGTGCAATCCCATATTTATTTTCATTGAGATGTGTCCATAGATTTCCTAAATCTATCATAGCATTTAGGAAGACAATTCCCCGTCTCTTTTCAAAATTGGAGAATGGATTTGGGGATTCTTTAGTTCTCTTTTTCCTTTTATATTTTGAAACACTCACATTACCATTGCCAACAAGAATAATCTTTTCCTTATCAATATTAGCAGGGTTGAGGGAAGAACTAGTATATGGGAGATGATTCCTTTCAGACACTTTTAAGCATTGTTCCTTCCAAATATTTTTGCATGGGAATCATTATTACTCTCCATTTTATTACCCTCATTTTTAAGTAGAACCTCATTACAAATCATTAAGCTACTATTACCCTCCCTATTAAGGGTGGCTTTGGGGTCATTTTGATTTTCCTTAACTATAATCAATAGATGATTATTTTCTTGCCCCAAATTGGGTATAATCTCATATTGCAATTCATATATGGTAGATAGATTTGTGATCAAATTCTTAGGAGCTTGCAAAGACATAAAAATTTGAACATTTTCAATTTCTAACTTGTCCTCCCCATTGCCCATAGATTCTAAATTTTGAGAGTTACAGACACCAAGCATACCCACATTCACAAAATAGGAGTCTGAGAAAGTTTTGGGCTTTTGCAAGTTTCTAGGATTTTGATTCTTGTTTCCAATCTCTTTAACAATGCTTTGAACCATAGATTTGGACTCATTATTCAGAGAGGAATTGATAGTTTCCACTTTGCCAATTCTTTTTGGAGATTGTGATGGCACCTTCAAATTTTGCAAATTTGAAGTGCCTATATCTCATCAATGTGTCGACTGAGCCTAGGCCTGCATCCTACTAAATCTGCCCCAGAGGCCCTCTTTGTCAATTAATATTTTTCAACTCAGAGCTCATCTTGCAAATCCTCTTGGTAGAATGTTTTTTGGTGCATATGGTAATGTACCTGTTCAGTTTCATGCCTTCTAGATGAGTTTTGATGGGTTAATTAATGTGTTGTTGACTGCAATAGGCCAAACTTGGTGTTTCAAAAAGTTTCAAATTTTCCAATTCTAAGGACAACCCATTTCTTATTTTGGTCTAAATCATCTCTAGTTTCAATTTCATAAAAAATGGAGGTCATATGATGCATTATTTTAATGCTTTTCAGTTGTGGTGAACATGTCTGGTGGGCTAGTTTACAAAGGAGGTACCTGAATTTTGAAGGCTAGGCAAAATTTGATTTAAAACACATGTTTTAAATAATTGATCATGGCCACACACAAAAATTATCAGATCTAGGGGTCTCCATTTGCGCGTAATGAAATTTCTCTGTTTGGCCTATAGGCGTAATTAAAATTTGCAATTTTTCTAATGTTTCAAATGCTAATGTTTAAAATATTTAAAATATTATGCAAAAGTGAAAAGGCATTTAGGGAAAATACAAAACACAATTTTAAATGTTTATGATGGAGAGCAAGTTTAATTCTTGCTTCTGATTGGTTGAGGCATGACACGACAATGCACAACACAAAACTCCATCGCCCATCTCACTTTGAGAATGATTGAACTAATATAGACTAGCGATGCCTGATGGTTTGCATTGTATGAGTTTGAGGCAACTTTAAACTTTATGAAAATCATTAAAAGAGTTTTCCATTGCACATCTCTCCTTTCATGGGAAGTGTTGAGTTGAAATCAACGATGAGCGATGGTTCCAATGTCCAGTTCCCATCACTAATTGGTAACCTTTCCTTCCAAACAAAGTAGTGATGGCCTTCAAGTGATGGTTTTTCAAATGGCACGTGAGCAACAAGTTTCAAAATTTAATATATTTTCAAATGTTCATTGTAAAAAGGAAAGTTTAATCCATGTTTTTCATTGGCTAGGGAGGTTCACGACAATTTATGTTTATTGTAAAAAGGGCAAGTTTAATCCATGTTTCCCATTGGCTGAGGAAGTTCACGACAATTTCTCACGATAGCTGCATCGCCCATCACTAGTGTCAAGTGGAGAGGGAGGAGGCAAATAGCGATGGTAATGAGGGCAACGATGGCTCATATTCCATCGCCCATCGTTGATTTAAGTTTTCCTTTTTCTTGCAAAGTAGCGATGGTGTTTATTGTGCAATGGATTTCATCAAAACCCAAGTTTTATCATGTGTAAAATAAATGTCTACTACTAATTGCAAATTGGAGTTGAGAAATGTAATGTGAGAATGTGATGCAAGGATTCTGTGCAATGAAATCAATTTTTTTTTTTTCACATGGAGATGCATTTGAAGTAAATTTTCATTATGTTGGGAGCAAAATATAAAATGTAATCACGTTTTTGTGTTTTGGGCATATTTTTGAATGCATCTACAAGCTACAAAATGCTCTTTTATGCTCTAGAAGGGTGTATAAACCATTTCTATTGCTTGGGAAGTAGTTTTGGCAAAGTTTTATACATTTTCTAGCTACCTATGAGGTGAAAAATGTTTGGAAACCATTTCTCACAACCCAAAAATTAAATCCAACATATGGGAAAAAATTAACTTATAGGGTAAAAGGGCAAATGGGTAAATGGGTTTTGACCTAGAGGTAAATATTTTTCACTTTTAGTTGAAAATGAAGCCAGTAAGTCGGTTATTACAGCCAAGTAATGATTTGCACGGGATTTTCAAGTGAAGGAAAATTGGAGAGAGGGAAAATGAAGTAAAGAGACATTCTCTAAATGCCAATTTGTTGTTGATCAATGGAGCTTAGATGTGCCATGTGTCATTGATGGATTAACTTTAGGGCTTTTTTGCTTTCTTCTCATTTCTCTTAAAATGAAAAAGTCGGTTTCATTGTAAGGGGTTTTGAGTTTTGGGGAGACTTTCAACTCTTGGGTTTTTTACCATGGAAGAGGCTATGTACAAGATATTATTGAATTCCAATGGTGAAGGTCCTTTTTTATTAGTCATTAATTAATAGTGCCTCTATATTTTGAAACTGTGGAATATATGAATATAATCTATTATGTAATTATCTACAATTGTGAGTTATAATATGCTTTAAACTATGTAATCAAGGGTTATATCAGTTTGTCAAACACATTTGTTGTTTTGAATTAGTTTGTTGGTTTGTTGTTTATCCAAGGGATTGAGTAAATGCTTGCCATGAACTAATGGGTATGTTATCATTTGCTAGGGATTAATAAGTATGTTGCATAATAGGCTTGTTTAGGTTTGATTATCATAAGGTGATAATCTAGCAGAAGACCATCAAAGTACATTTGGTTTTGTCATGTACAATGCTCAACATGTGACTCTGTAGCCCAAGGCAGGCAATGGGCTTGCATGGTTTTTTTTCCTCATCTTCAAAAACAATCTTCAAATTTAAAAAATAAATTTCTATTTCAATTGAGGTTTTATTTCTTAGAGCATGAGAGTACGAAAGTGCAATGCACTTCCATACTCTCATTCTCTAAATGTTGAGTGTTGTGAGGGATTAGCCATCCTTTTGAAATATTCTATTTATTGAGCACTTACATGAGAATTCATTTGCTATTTGTTGAAAATGGAGGTAATTATGTAGCTTTAGAACTTGTAAAACTATGTGATTACATAGATCTAATTAAGTGTTCTTTGTTACAATTTCTTTGTGCATGATTATTTGTTTACAAAGATATCTTGTAATCTCCTCAAAGTTGGCACCCAAGAATGAGCCCACTTAACTTAGCCTTATAAAATATCTTCTCATGCAAAAGTGTTAACTCCAAGATGCCAACTTGTGCGCCCAAGGTGGGTCCAAGTCAATCTCTGTTAACTGAAACATATCTCTCCATCAATTCATGCAAATAGGATGCATGATTGATCATCCCCACTTAACTAAATGTATCACCTGTTATTTGTCATGCAACTCAAGTCATTAGTAATGCATTCCAAGTCAACTGAAGTCAACTAGCATTCAACTAAAACTAACTACATGCAACTGAAGATAACTTAACCATAACTGAACTAAACTAAACTAAACTAAACTTCATGCATGTAAACATCAATCCCTAACTTCTAGGATCTTTACATGCATTACTGAAGTGTTATCTTTCTCCAAATAGTTAACTTAACTCAATGTGGGTTCCACCTTACATGTGGGTGCTCTATGTGCTCCTATTTTGTAGGAGCTCTTCTTGGGCATCCCCACATGTTCCTATCATTTAGAATTAATTACAAATGTCATTTTACATGTTCATTACATTTGAATTTAATCTCTTTCTAATCCTAGTGTTGGGGAACACTTTCCAAGGACTTAGGAGATACATGTAATATGTTTAGGATTGCAATTAAATGGCATCCTATTCCCAACATTCTCCCACTTGACATTATACATTGCAATTATTCTAAACAAGGAATCATTATTATAAATCAAGTAGAAGACTCAAGGCCAATGGCCTTCCTGCACCAACTAATCAATCCATTCCAACTTCAAATGCAACTTGCATAATCATGAAGCTCCAAGCAAATGATTAATACTCAAAACCAAGGGAACTTATCTGTAGGAACTGGTTTCATAAGATAATCTACAACATTAATTAAAGTGTCAACTTTCTCAATTAATACCTTCCAACTCTCAACCATTTCTTGCACAAAGTGATATTAAACATCAACATGCTTAGTAAGAGCATGATACATAAGATTTTTGTCTAAACAAATAGCACTCTGACTATCACATTCAAGTTTAACTTACTTGTAATTAAAACCAATACCTTTCCCAAGTCTCTATAACTAAATTGCCTCTTTGGAGGCATGTGAAACTGTTGAGTGTGTTGAACTCATGTTCAACCAAGGCGTAGGCTTCTTGGTCTTTACTGTTGAAAAAACTTTTCTTACAGGTAATCATTCTAACATATATCTCTTACCATAAGATAACTCAAGCCTCACCTATTTCTCCAAGTATCCATGAGGACCTGTAACCAACCAATCCATGCCAAACTCCAAATGCAACATAACACTATCATGAAATAATCAAGCAAATGATTAATGTACCCAATACATAAGAGAACTACATAAGATCATTGTCAAAGCTCCAATCATGAATCAGGAACACAAACATGACAACATGATCTAACCATCTCCTCCAAGGAGATCACATGCATCATAACATACATAAACATCCTAGTCTCAAGAGAACAAGTACCATGCCAAAATCTAAATGCATATCAAGAGTAAACCATGACATAATATAAACCACTCTAAACCAAGAAAAAA
>VDFB02037051.1:0-11090 GCA_007258455.2 Sequoia sempervirens | reverse complement strand
TGTATAGAAGTTGAAGAAGTTGTGGAAGAACAGGGAAAATGGAATGAGGAAGGAGAAGATTTGGTGGTGTCCCCAAGGATACCTAAATATGTGCAAAACAATCATTCGAAAGATCAAATCATTGGATACTAGAGGAGAGGAGTATTGAGAAGAAGTAGAGATGCTACTGCTAGTGAAATAAATTTGTGTCTACTTTCTAAAGTTGAACCTAAGACATTGAGTGAAGAATGTAATGGTGATCATTGGATGAGAGCTATGAAAGAAGAACTTATGCAAATTGAGAAGAATCAAACAAGGGAATTGATTACTAGATCGATAGATAAAAACATAATTCTAGATCAAAATGGGTATTCATAAACAAACTGAATAAGAAAGGAGTAGTCAGAAATAAAGCAAGACTTGTGTGTAAGGGTTACTCACAAGTAGAAGGTATAGATTTTCAAAAGACATTTTTTTTGGTGGAAAGGATGGAAGCTATCAGAATGTTTTTGGAATTTAGTACACAAATATCTTAATGCTTATCATATGGGTTTAAAGTTTTAATTTTTGAATGGTGAATTGGAAGAATTGTACATGGAACAACTGGAAGGATTTCAGTTGTTAGATAAACTAGATATTTTCTATAGATTAAAAAAGGCTTTATATGGATTGAAGAAAGCCCCAAGAGCTTGGTATGCAAGTTTGTACAGATATTTTATTAAACAAGGCTTCAATAAAGGTACGAGATAAAGTCATTTGTATTTCAAAATTGAAAATGACAAGATCTTGATAGTAATTGTATATTTTGATGATATTATCTTGGGAGGAAATGAAACAATGTGCAAAATGTTTGTTGAATAAATACAAAAAGAGTTTGAGATGTCTATGTCTGTTGAGATGAATTTCTTTCTTGGACTACAAATTAATCAAATGGAAAAATGGATATTTATTTCGCAATCAAAGTATGTAAAAGAGATGTTGAAGAAGTTTGGAACAGATGGTTCCAAACAAGTATGCCCTCCTATGGTGACTAGTTGTAAGTTGAGAAAAGATGATGATTCTCCTAAGGTTGATTAGAGAAATTATAGATCTATGATTGGAGGACTAATGTATTTAACTACTACTAGACTAGTTGTCATGCATGTGGTTTTTCTTGTGGCTAGATATCAAGAAGACCCTAAAGAAACACATTTTGTTATTGTTAAGAGGATATTTAGATACTTGAATGGCACTCTAAATTGTGGTTTGTAGTATCATAGGGATACTAATTTTTCACTACTTGCTTAATGTTTCCAAGAGAGGAAAATTCAAAGAAATATCATGCTCTAAGAGGAAAAAAATCCAATGACACCACCAAGAAAAGGGTGCATTGCAAGAAGAAAGAAATCACACAATGAAATATGAGTGTTGATGCATGTCCCCACTTTAAAGTGGTTCCTAACACCAATACTATGAGTAATTTATTTAAAGTAGAAGAAGACATGAGATTTTATTTAGAAATCCCTATACCAAGTCATATGTTTCTGAATTGAGCTATATCATGAATAAGTATGTCACATGTAAATAAACTTAATGCATGTAATCCACATCCCAAGCTAGCTCTTATATGTACATGAAAGGTGATCAACTAGCCAAAAGAGACAACAATGAGTGACATCGAAGGACAAGACTATATAACCCGCTTTCCCCCATGATGTGGAGCAAAGGAAGAAACAAAAATACTTAAAAACAATTCTCATTCAATCATTTACCAAAATCACTTCAATTTCTTTGAATTTCTCCATGGCTGCAAAGCCCAACTCTTCAAAACATGACTCTAAACCTGTATTAAACTCAAACCAGACCCTCATACATCTTCAAAATCATCATTTTGACAGAAATAAACCAATTACACATCCTTATTTTCCTCTGTTTCATTAAATTTACAAATTACTTGCACCCAAAACCCAAATTTCGCTTGTAAGGAATCAAAACACTAAATCGGGTGTAACTTTAAAACTAGATTGAATCTCAAAAAAGTAAATAAATTTTTGAGCACCCATTTCATCCATTAAAAACATATATCATTTTTAGGTACACTTGTTTTGGAACACAGGCTTGATGTCTGGACTTCTTTACCACAAATTAAGTCGAAATAACCAGATATGCATGCAAACAGTCACTTATAACTTTCACAAATCAAAAAATTAATCCAATCACTCCAGTGAAACTTTTGATGATATCATTATGGAAATGTTCTCCAATTTTTAGCAAAATCCAAAGGTTAAATTGTGAGAAACACAAATTTTACTGCAAATTGTTACCCTAGATAAGAATTTAGACTATATTTACAAAAATTAGCATAACTTCTTTAAAAATGAACCAATCTGCATGAAACAAATTGGAAATCGAAGGTTATTGTTACCTCTAACACTTACAAACATTTATTCCATCATTTGAGGCCATAAAAATCCATACAAAGTCTGGAAACTGTGAATTTTCTGAAGAAAAATACAGAAAATTGTGCTTTCCATTATTCCATTTCAAATTTTCAATCACCCACAAGCTTATGAACGTACAAAGAGCCTTTTTAAAGAAATTACAACATGAATAATCAGTTTCCAACTGATTTCCAACTTCCCACTAATGTTTAGTCTCCCTAATGACCTTTTTAACTCCCTAATTGTTGCTTTATGCAACTTTTACACTTTGATTGCAATAATTGTTGACATCTTTAATTTTTTTTTTTGAAAATGAATTTTAAATGACTTCTAAAAATGAAAAAATGAAATAATTCTACAAAATAAATCATGGGCAGCTCCCCTGCAACTTCAAACTCCCCACCAAAAGATTACCACAAGTCCACTTGAGTAAGCATAAGCCAAACAAAATTCACTGCCCTCTGCCATCAATCTACTCTTTACCCTTCATTTTCACTTTTGGTTTAAATTTGTCCATGCAAATTAATTGTCTTCCATGCTTTCCCTCAAATCAATTTCTTCATTCCCTCAATGTCTTTAACTGCAATAATCAAGTCCTCTGTCATATCTTCATGCTTGGAAACATCTAGAACAATTTTGTTTTCTTCATCAATGAATTCTTCATGTGCATCTTCATATGCTTCTTCTTCTTCTTCCATCATTTGTTCTAACTTCATCATAGATTCTTGGAACTCTTCATCTAATCTCTTTAACACTTGTTTTAACTAATAAATTTCTCTATCAAACTTTTCTTGTCTCTTTCTCTTCTTTATCTCTTCCTCTGCCTACAAATGCCTTCTCAAGTTCTCCATCCTCTCAAGAAAGATTCATCCTTGCTTCACAACTCACTTTCTTGCAAACAACCACCAAACCACAACTACAAACCACAAACCACAACCAAATTATCAGCCCATATCTTTCCCAGGCTCTGATACCAATTTGATGCAGAGCAAAGGAAGAAACAACAACAATTCTCATTCAATCCTATACCAAAATCACTTCAATTTATTTGAATTTCTTCATGGCTACAAAGCCCAACTCTTCAAAACATGACTCTAAACCTGTATCAAACTCAAACCAAACCATCATACATCTTCAAAATCATCATTTTGACAGAAATAAACCAATTACATAACCTTATTCCTCTGTTTTATCATATTTACAAATTGCTTGCACCAAAAACCCAAATTTTGCTTGAAGGGAATCAAAGCACTAAATTAGGTGTATCTTTTAAACCAGATTGAATCTGAAAAAAATAAATACATTTTTGAGTACCCATTTTTTCCATTAAAAACATATCTCATTTTTAGGTATACTTGTTTTGGAACACATGCTTGCTATCCGAACTTCTTTGCTACAAATTAGGTCGAAATAAGCAGATATGCATGCAAACAGTCACCTATAACTTTCACAAATCAGAAAATTAATCCAATCACTCTAGTGAGACTTTAGAGTATATCATTATGGACATTTTATCCAAATTTTAGCACAATCCAACAGTTAAATTGTGAGAAACACGAATTTTACTGCAAACTGTTACCCTAGATCAGAATTTAGACTGTTTTTACAAAAAATAGCATAACTTCTTTAAAAATGAACCAATCTGCATGAAACAAATTGGAAATGGAAGGTGATTGTTCCCTATAACACTTAAAAACATTTATTCCATCATTTGAGGCCATAAAAATTTGTACAAAGTCTGGAAACTATGAATTTTCTGAAGAAAATTACAGAAAACTGTGCTTTCCATTATTCCATTTCAAATTTTCAATCACCCACAACCTTCTAAATGTACAAAGAGTATTTTTAAAGGAATTACAACATGAATAATCAGTTTCCAACTGATTTCCAACTTCCCACTAATGTTTAGTCTCCCTAATGACCTTTTTAACTCCCTAATTGTTGCTTTATGCAACTTTTACACTTTGATTGCAATAATTGTTGACATCTTTATTTTATTTTTTTGAAAATGAATTTTAAATGACTTCTAAAAATGAAAAAATGAAATCATTTACAAAATAGAATCATGGTGAAGGTGATCCTGCACCACCCCACTTAGTGTAGGACAAGGATGAGCCAAAATGAAAAGAGGAACTAGGTGCTTCAACCCAAGGAAGACCACCACAGTCCTTAAGATATTGAATCTTGTTACTCAAAGCCTTACATTCATTAGTAGAATGACCATGAACTCTATGATATGCACAAAATGAGCTCTTGTAGTAGAATTTCTTCCAAGTTCTTGGAGGGAGAGATATCAAATGATCTTGGAGGAGTCTCGACAAGATACCTTCTTGATCCAAAGTAGAAGTTGTTCCTTTATTTTGTGACAAAGATATCTCTTGCTTAGTACATGATGTCATACTTACACAAGACTCTTTAGATTGTAAGATTTTGTTCTCTCCTTTATAGGAGGGTGTAAAATCTATTAAACTCAAATCATTGATGTTATTTGTAATGACATTAAGAAAATATTTTGTTGTTTCTTTCAAAGGAAAACAATGAAGACCACTAGTTTCTATCAATTCTTGATGCATTAATGTTAAAATTGGCTTAGAAGAATCTTTTTTGATAGTGTTGATAATAGGTAAAGGCTTATTTGATGGTTTTATTTCTATCAAAGGACAATAATTGAGACCATGAGTTGTTTCTTCCATGTTAGGCTCTATAGGGACATGAACACCTTGTTCTTGAGTACCACATCCTTTTCCACTATATCCTAGTTGTTTCATAAGTTCATAAACTCTTCCATAATTCATTTTAATTTCTTTAGGATTCAGGGGTTGTTGATAGTCAGTTTCAACAAAGTTTGTTGTGGGTATGTGCAGGATCATGATGCACCAAAAAGTGGCAATATGATGGGTATGTGGCTAACAACTATTTTTTTCACCCAAAATTGATGAAATGAAAAGGGTTTTAAAAGGATATTCTCAGATTTCCATCAATATAAATTATGCTTTACTTTAAATTTAATAAGTAATTATTATTCATTTTCTATTCACCACGATAAAGTCTCTCGATTGATAGGTTGATTTTGAAAACATCTATAGCTTTCAAACCGTGATCACATTTTTGAATCCAACACATTCTATGCTTCCATATAATATAGGATTAAAAAGTAAAACTAAATTTCAGAAGTTTTGACCAAGTTAAGGTGGCTCCACATATGAGTTTTATATATTTAAAAAAACTTTGTAAGAAAAAATATAATTAATTATTTACTTGGAAAAAAATTACAAAAAAATATGCATCACATCTGGGAATGAGTCTCACTTGTATCTCAAATATTGCAAAAAATAAGTATCATTTTATTGTGGTTAGGTGGTAATGTAAAGACACCTTACTTATTTTTTCCTTGAAATTTAAGTACCACTACATTGAAATTTCAAATTTTTACCAAATAATTTTATTTTTAAACAAACCTAGTAGTTTAGAAACTACATTCAATTTTCTACATATTCTATTCTTACATATTTTTGAAATAATATAGATAACTTATTCAAATTTTTACGTCAAGTTTCCTAACTCTAATTTTTCTAAAATTTTTGCCACTTAAGGGCCTATTTTTTCCATGATGATCCTGCACATACCCTTGTGTATGCTTTATTTTCTTCTAAAGTGGTTGAGGTGGATACTTTCAAAGGGTCTTCCAAATTTTTTGTTGACTTTACTACATTTTATTTTCCTTTTTCTAAATCATTGTTTATGATCTTGCATTCTACCATGAATGTTGGTTTGAAATTCAACAATCCTAAATCATCTACTGATATCAATGTGAAGGGTTTATGATATCTATCTATTTATTTTTCTTGCATGGGTTTTACTTGTGTAGTTGGTGCCAATGTTTTCAAAGGAATTTTCGTATGTTTCTCAATTTTTAAACAACTAGTTGGGTCAGGGTCAGCTTCAAATCATGTGTACACTTTGTTGTTGTAAATATACTTTATTTTATGATGAAGAGTAGAAGGAACTCCATTCATTGCATGAATCTATAGTCTACCTAAAAGGAGGTTATATGAAAGATCATGAGCTATAACATGGATTAGTGTTTCTAATGTGGCCTTTCTAGTTGTAATAGGAAAAGTAATCACACCAAGTACTTATTTTCCTACATTTTCAAATCCTTTAATAGATTAAAATTCAAGTTGAATTTTTTATTTGTCCACACCAAGCCTATCCAAAAGGTTTACGCTACACACATTAAGAGAAAAGCCATTGTCAACAAGGGTTCTCTTTATTCCAATCCTTTTATATCGATATATTATTATGAAAGCTTCATTTTTGTTTGTACTTCCAAAGGGGTAAGTTCACTTTTGTGAAAAACAATGTCAACATTTATTCCTTTAATTAGGGCTGCTACGTCATTCAGTTACACATTAGAAGGGATAAGAAATTGTTGCAAGGTACTTTGAATCATGTTATTATAGTGGGGGGAGGCTTTAATAAGGCCCTACAAATGATATCTTACCGGTATTATTCTTAAGTTGTTCAACAAGATCATACTCCTTTTCATTATGTTAAGGAAAATGGGGAGGAACGAGGAGGATAGGGTAAGGAAATAGTAGGGATGTTGAAGTTGTTTGTCTTGGTTGTGGATTGTTCCTAGTGATATGTATGAGCTATGCTATTATGACTCGATTGCTATGAAACATTATTCTTAGGTGCATAAAGGATAATTTCAATTTTTTCTTGAGTTTGTGGTTGTTGTGAGGGTGGGTAAAGAATTAAAGGGTTCAAAGGAAGTTCCATAGGATATGTAGGAGGTCCATTAATCAAGGGGGATCTAATGGAAACTTGTTCATTCATAACCTCAATAGTCTTGGTTTGATGTATTTCTAATAAAGGGAAACCTAGAATGATCTTTTCACCATAATCCAAGGAAGTCACATCATTATTATTGTCATTTTCTTGCACCATGATATCTTCCCTAGGAAGATAGTTTTTAGGAGAACTACATACCAAATTTTCTTGACATTCAAGGATTGGTTCTTCCAAAATAACTTCATCGCAAGTAGGGGAATGGTCAAAGGTTGAATTATCTTTCTTGTCAATGATGGTGTTTCCTTATTCAATAATGTTTTCCCTAGGGAAAGAGGGGCAACTAAGATTGTCATGAATTTCATCGATTATTTTTTGTAACATCAAAGTATTTTCTTCACAACTAGGAGAGATACTAGGAGAAGCACCAATGTTATTATCATGATTGTACGAAATTTCCTTCCTTTTTCCTATAATGCTTTCCAAACTAGGAGAAGAAAAATAAAGAGGGTTTCCATGGATCTTAAAGTTTTGATCATCCAACACCAACATATCATTCTCACTCATTTTTCATCCTCTAAAAAATAATCAAAAAAGGGGAAGATGTTGGGAGGTGAATGTAGACTAGTTGAAGTTTCAATTGTCTCTTGTTCTATTATGTGATCATCGTGATTACCTATTGTTATGTCTTCTTGTTCATCAATGTCTTGTCTACTAAGAGATGTAAGAGGAGACAAAAATATAGGATTCTCAAAAATCTCATTGATTGGTTCTTCTAACACCAAAATATCTTCTTCTCCAATAGGAGAGATATTGGGAGAATAATGAATATGATCATTAGGATTGTCCAAGGTTGTATTCTCTTTTTCTAAAACACTCTCATAGGAAGGGGATATGAACTTTTTCTTAGCATACCTAGATATGTAAGACAATAAAATTGTTTGATCTAGAATGAAAATCACTTCTAAACATCTCATGCAATGCTTCAAGAATGTAAACAATGCATATCCAAAAGCGGGAAGTACTTTTATCCAATGTATGCAAAATTTTAAGAATGCAAACAATGTGTACCCAAGAAAGAAAAGCAATTTTATCAAACTTATGTAAAGCTTTAGGGATAGAAACATTGTATATGGAAAAATGAAAAGTACTTTTATTCATATTATGCAAAGTTTTAGAAATGTGAGCATTTTCAGATCATATGAAGTTTTCTATTTAAATGATTTCAAAAATGACTACCCTAAATTGATGTTTTTAACCTAGATGCATAAAATAGATGTTCCCAAAACTTTCTAGACTTATTGTATATGTTACCAACAAGCATAGGAAGCACAAAAATGAGGTTTTTAATGCTATTAAAGGCAGTTTAAAATATAGACTAGGAATGATTTGCATAGATGGGTGTATGAGTCCTAGTTAAGGTTTTTACACAATTTTTTAGGAAATTTTAATTTCTTTCTATGATTTGTAGTTTATGGGTATGTACAGGATCATGATGGGCCAAAAAGTGGCAATATGATGAGTATTTGTAGGGTATGTGGTCGACGATTTTTTTAACCCAAAATTAAATGTTCAAAAGGGTTTTGGGAAGGACATTCTCAAATTTCTATAAATATAAATTATGCTTTACTTTAAATCTCTTAATAAATAATTATTCATTTTCTATTTGAATTACAACTAAAAGTCCCGATTGATAGGCTTTCATTTGAAAACATCTATAACTTTCAAATGGTATCATTATTTTTGAATCTAAAACATCTACTGATACCTTATGCGCAAGCTCCTATACTATAGATTAAAAACAAAAAATGAATTCAACAGTTTTGACCAAGTTAAGGTGGTTAGATGTAATGAAGTTTTGCTATTTCTTAAAATTTTAAAAATCATAATTAATTATTTACTTGGAAAAATTTACAAAAATATATGCATCACATTGGGACACATGAGTCCTCTACTAATATATAAAATATTATAAATATTATCATTTTATTGTGGTTAGGGTGGTCAAACAGACACCTACTTGTTATTTTTTCCCTAAAATTTAAGTACTACTACATTGAAATTTCAAATTTTCACCAAACAGATTTTATTTAAAAAAAAATAAACCTAGTAGTTTAGAAACTACATTAAATTTACTACAAATTCTATTCTTACATGTTTTTGAAATAATATAGATAACTTATTCAAATTTTTACGTCAAGTTTCCTAATTCTGATTTTTCTGAATTTTTTGCCACTTAAGGGCCTATTTTTACCTTGATGATCTTGCACATACCCTTATATGAGTTGTAACTGAAGTGTAAATTCATATTTTATATGATTTGAGATGAGAAAATGTAAGCTATATGCACTTTCACTAAAGAAAAAAATTGAAATCCTAGAATTCCAATTAAGTAATGCAAACTCTAATGCAATGTTATTGCAAGCAAGATCTATGGTGATGATGCACTCCAAAATATAAATGAAATGTTATAAATGCATGTTCACCAAAATGGATTAACTTTTGTATGGTTTAGAACATAGAGAAAGACCCACTTTCCAATCATTTCAGTGAAGGATAACTCTAAAGATATCAATCCAATGAAGAAAGGGGAAATTGACCAAACAATAGGGTTGTCCTAGGGTATGATTTCAGATTGCAAGAGGAATTCACCACCAAGCTAGGGCTTGGAAAAATTTATGAAATGTAAGATCTAATGATTGAACTCAATGATGCATAAAACTTCACTAAATGAATAATAAATGTAAATAAATCAGAACGTCAAACTAGAAAGTATAGAGAAGCACCTAAAAACCTGAGAGAGCTTGAATGGAAGCCTAGAATGCTAAATAGACTAATTTTTTTGCCCTACTAGAACTCATTTTCTAGTCTTGGTGAATCAATTCTAGATATTTGTTTCTGTACAAGAACATGTTTCTAGAAAAAGGGTGTTTGAATATGCAAAGATCTTGAAAAAACCTATAGTGGGACTTATTTTCCACTTCTAGTGAAGTTGTTCCATTTTATTGTGAAGTGTTTTTGGACCAGAATCTTGAACTAAAACTTTGCAAGGCTCTGAAGTGGAATCAAATAAGAACTTTCCCACTAATTTCCTACAAACTGTATGGATATTTTTCCCTAGATCTGAGTTTTTGTGAGTCTTGAAAAATTTTCATAACAACTTTCATGGCATTCATAACTTTGTCATTTTGGTACTTTTGAAGGATTCAAACCCACTTTTCTTCAATCTATAAACATATGGTCACACATGTAAAGAGGAAAAAAACTTGTTGATTTTTAGGGAATAGGGGTTTTCCTTTGTCAAGCCCCGTTTTGGTAATCAAACCTTGAAACAAAGTGAATTAATAATGGAAAATGATGAATGAACAAAATATGGCATTGCAACTTACCAAACCATAGTAATTAAGTGTTGCAAATATGTATGAGATGGATCCAATAGATGTGGATCTTGAATCTTTCTTGAATGTGATAGATCTTTAATGAAATGCTACCTTGAATCATAAAAATGTACATCACAATTATTAGCACAAGAAAAAAACATGATGCATGAAATATTTGACATGATTCTTGATAATCTAATCTTTATGACTATTGAATTCTCTTGTAAATACTCAAATGATCTCGTGAAATCCAAATTGCTATTAGTTTTTTCTCACAAAATTCTTACGTGAAAATGAGTGAAAGAATCTTGTATTTATACTTAATTATGTAAGAATTCTTGAAATTACACTACTAGTTGACATTAGATCTAAGAGGATAAAATCCCACCAAAAATTTGAATTAATTTTAATTTTGGGCCACATGGTACTGATCTGCCCAAGGTGGCAAATGAGTCCCATTTTTAAAAAAGCTTAGAAAGATGTGAAACAAAGTTTGAGACCCAAAACCTAGGTGGGA
>VDFB02037049.1:0-12622 GCA_007258455.2 Sequoia sempervirens | reverse complement strand
TTGTATATCTTTTTCTCCCTCTCTATTTCTCTCACTTTATTCTCATTCTTTCTCACTCTATCTATTTTCCTCCTAACTATGTGATGTGTACACTGAAGAGATTTCAAAGGTGAATTATTATATCCTTAATCAAATTACATGCTACACTAAACATAACTCCCTAGGAATGTGAACATTATCCTCTAATTGTTGGCATGAAATAACTAATCAAAAGTTACCTTATCTCTCACTCAATAAAATTTAATTTATATATTATGTACAAATGTAGTCACCGAGAATTGTGGGTATAGTTTTATTTCAATGTCTATGCAGTATGTGTTCCTTTAATTGAATATCCTCACAACTATCCATGTTCCTAAAATGGAATGTCTTTCCAATTATGACTTGAATATCTATGGTATTTGTTTTTGCATATAATGGCAACATTTTATATATCCACTAGTCATCCATTTGTTTAGTATACCATGGGCATGGCTGATTTGATTCTTTATAAAAAAATACAAGAGGCTAAGTTAACACTTTTCATAATGTTTTTTTGTGACTCTTGTACAATGTTTGAAGACAAATGAGTTAAACTGGCTTTGAGAATTTTGTAATAGATATCATAAATTGCTAAGTTCTATTCCAAATTTTATGTGGCAGGATATAGGGAATCAACATCATAATTTACTAGCAATAACTACTAGAATTAAACAAAAGGAAAATATGAATTGCATTGTTCAGAAGGTTCATAATTTTATTCCACTATTCCACTGTCTACATAGTGGCTTTGTTTAAATATTTTCCCAACAAAGTCGTAGATATATTTCAAAGACAATTTTATTGTGCCATGGATTTTGCTGCCTTCTCTTCAATAGAACAAGGTATATTAAGCTTCTAAAAGGGAAAAAAATGTATTTATTGTATTTCATAGACCACCATTAATATTTTTTGCGCTGTCTTTTTTTTTTTGGAAATTGGAGTCACTAAATTATGTTAGTTTATATACATAGACTACTAGAACTATTCATGATTTTCCATCATAAGCAAGAGCAACAAAATGATTTGTAAATATGTATCTTCAAACCACCCCACCCCCTCTCACACTAACATCAACAACAATTGTAGCCAAGTTGTGCATGCTTTTGGACAGAAACATTTTCTACAGAACCTCCTAGAGGATAAAATGGAAGAAATTAGGAAAACCATGATAAAGCATGAACAAATGTTTAAATAAAGGTCTAAATATTTTTAACTTTAAGATGTTTCTTTTTCATAATGTATAATTCAAATAACTTAAGTACATTTTGAGGTATTGAAGAAACTTATGTCCAGGAAATTCTGAGATTATTTTTCAAAGACTAGAAGTAAGATTGTAGAACAAGGATAATAGCTAGGCAACTTAACATTGACTTGCATTCTAAATAAGTGATGAAGAAAAAAATTACATAAATCATTCATTACTTATATGTTTGTATGTGTATATATGGTTTTAAAATTATTTCATTTGGTCTATGTTTTCTTGAAAAATAATCAATCAGTGAAAAAGTGCAAAAGAATAAATATGTCTTTTGATCAAACATGATTCAATTACACATAGATACATATTAATGCAACATCCTTGAACATTTTTGGATATTTTTGTCTTAATTTTGGTTATAAAATGTCGCTTCCTTTGTTAATATCCCCTCTTAAAACAAAGCATGTGAAAATTCAAGCCTCAAGCTGTTAGTATATCTAGCTCTGAATGCAAAACCTCATCCCACAACCTAGAGGACGATGCAAAACTACAGAAGCACAACTATTTTTTTTTTTTAAAGGTAAAACAAGATGAGTAAAGTATCCTACTATAACCACATGCATCGTCTAGGCTACCCAACACATCTACATGTGAACACCATTACTTATAAAATTTAAACCAACCATAGCATATGAATATTAAACTCAAGATACAACTTACAACAAAGCATTAAACCATTTTAAGATAAATCTAACACAAAAATGTATTGAAAATATTTCCACAGATACAACACCACATAACATCCAATACACCATTAAATCCAATAATCAATAGATCATAAATATTATTACAATTACATCACAAAGGTTCACCTTAATACAAATGAGGTACTACAATTACACATAATGATCAACAGTTACAATGAAGAAAGATAAGAACAACTCCAAAGAACCATACGAGCTTCTCTAACAAGAAGATCTCGCCATCACGAATAGGAAGAGAAACTCAATAGTGTAAGGTGCATGCCACCCAACCATATGGTACACATAGGCCCAACCCCCATGCTAGGAGATAGTAATAGGTAACCAAGACAAATCTATTACCTTTAGACACAAGAAACATACAAAAATACACTGTACCAATAAATACATAACAACACTATACCAACAAACACACAATAACATGGTGCTAATAAATACATAACACAAGTTTACATTGCTTCCAGAATTTACTGAATCAAGAACAACCACCATATAAAACAAACTGATTGTTGTCATAAGAGGAGTGTCATCACAAAGGTTGCATTGGTTTTCCAAATGAGATCTTCCTAGGTCCTGACCCCCCTCTAGGGTTGTCCTAGTAATGTCTCACAAACCCAGCCCCACATGCACACTAGTGCAAAATCAATTATCTTTTGAGAAGACATGATAATGATCTTTCCATTCCAAACCTTCCTGAATCATCTCAAGTCTCATACAAGCCCTTGAGCCAATGAGTGAGGCTAATTATCTTGTTAATGTATAAAACTACTCTATCCCTAATATAGGTTATTTAATTTCCACTGATTAAACTAGCTTCCACACGAGTTGTCCTAGCACCCCTTTGTGTCTCGACCCTTGTTGAAAGCCACTCCCCTATCAACAACACAATAACTCATACTACAAACTAAGGGTAGACAGTGTATTCAAAGTAACCACACATAATCAACACACCTCAAAAGGTAACACATCCCTACAGATGTCCAATACTGAATCCCAACATGTGCACTACCCAAGAAAACTCAAAAGATGAACTAAAGTTACAACAACCCTTTCACAATTACCACTCTAGAAGACTTACATTTTTACATTAACAAATACTTTCCCCCCAGTACAAAATTACAAAACACTTGCTTTTATAAATACAACTTCAAGAAATTAACAAATGCTATCATTCGGATTTCCTAAATCCAAATAAATCAAAATTGCATATTTAAAATAAACCTTTTAAACATAATTCCATTCAATAAATCCATAGCGATTAAAAAAAAGTTCAGTTTCCAAATCCACAAACATAGATAAAAAAAAACAAATCTCAATCTTACTAATAAAATCACTTCATTAAAAGAAATAACAACTAGTGCTTGCATGCACTTACCCATTTAATATTGCATTAAAATAAACCATTTACTAACTCAAAAATAAACAATCTAAATAACTATATTTAAATATATATATATGTGTGTGTGTGTGTGTGTGTGTGTGTGTGTGTGTGTGTGTATATAATTATATATAAAAATATAATAAACATATTATTTATCAAATAATATAAAATACATTTAACTCATAATACATATATTATATATAATTAAATCAAAATCTCCAAACATTCAAAAAAATGCAGCATAAAACAAATGCATGCACATGACTAAGTATTGGCCATGACCTCTCCATGCAGAGTTCATTGCGCTATGGGAAATGCTTCCCCCACTAGCGCTACACACAACAGTGCACCTCTGTGTGGGTGTGACTGGGGGTTTCAATCCCTTGGCCCCCAAACATTAACATTCATTAAAAAAAAAACACTACTATGTAGTATTCCGCTGTACAATGATTCTTTGAATTCACCTCTCAATAAATTCACAGTGTTATTTAATTGACACAATATATATATAATATATATATATATATATATATTATGTAATTAATCCAATCATAGGTTCAAGTTCAGCAATAATTTTTCATAGAGGATATTTTCTATAGAGATCTAAATTCCTTTTGTATCAATTTATTTCAAATAAAAAAACAACACAAAGGATTTTTAATTGTTTTCTACAAAGGTTTAACTTTCATGGAATTTTTTTAAAAGAAAGAAACAAGAGCTTCTACAGTATAGAAAATATTTTCCTAAACATTTCCAAATTGCATTATAGTAATAAAAACAACTTTTCAATTCAAAAGTCACAAAAACAATAAAGGAACCTATTCCAGAAGAACTGTTGCCTCAAGAAATGTTGTCGAGATTCTTTGTAGCTTCAATTTCCCAATGTAGCCAATGCTTCCTCTAGTGCAATTGCCTCTTTCCAAAAAACACAAAAATTGCACAGCCAAGAATTCTACAACAAGATTCTAAAACAAAAACCTCTGAGAGATGCACAATTTCCTCAACAAATTCTTTCCACCAAACCCTAAAAAAACTCTTCCTGTGAAACAACTTTATTCTCTTTTTCCCAATATTTTATTTGAGAATCAATTTACAACAATAAGATAACCAATTTCTAACTCACAGTTATCAAAATAAAAATATCTTTTCCCTCAACAACCCTAGATATTTTCCAACCTCATCCATTTAAAATAAAATAAAACAATTAATATATTTCAACAAATTTAAATAATCTTATTTATTTAATTCCCATATAATTTAATAATTAAAAGTTTTTAATAACATAAGTAATTTAAATTTATTTATTTATTTATTCTAAATCCTCCACAACAATAATTCAATTAATTAAATATTTAAATCAAATACACATTTAATCTACCAAATTAGACTGGCACAATAATAAAATACCCAGAACAACAATGATAAGGCTAAGACCAAAACTCAAACTGAGGACACATTGTACTAGGGTAAATGTATGACTATGTAGCCCGTTACTATCTCCCAATATTACTGTTGAAAAGTGGACACGCTCAGACCTGTGAAACCAGGTGAAGCTAATGTCTTGTACCTGCAATCATGCAAACAAGAAAATGTCGTACATGTATACAAATAATTATTCGTACTATGCTAATGTGAAAGCATGTTATAAGAAAATAATTAGTTACAACATCAACTCATCAAAATATCACCATCTCTAAGAAACATCCAATAGTGTCATAAAGTTATCAAACAGTAACATAAAGTCAAGATAAACCACCTCATAAAGTCTAAATGAAATTCAAGACATTGTCCAGACAAGGCAAACGAAGGGGCATTACATTGAACATATGTATATTGAGCACTCTATTATGTTTGGTGCCATTTTAATTTTAACCTTCATAAGGTACACAACAAAAATATAGTTATAAATGTCAATTGTTTATTATTAGAGGAAAACTTGCTTTTTATGTAACTATTATTTACTTGTTTTATCAACATTGTTGCTAAACTTAACAAACATAACAAATTAAAACATAACTATTTTAGAAATTTTTGACAGGACCTTCACTGCTTACAACTCTTTTTTTAAGAAATGTAATTACTTGTATTAACATATTATAATAATATAATCTTAAATCTAATATATAGTTATAATTATAATTATATCGAGAGGGTTATAGAGAACCTTTAGAGTAAATCTGACTTTATTTAAATCGTCACTTTTATTATTTAAAATACTTCATTTAATATAATAATATTAATTATAATGTGTATCATGCCCAAAATAAAAGCATGGAAATGCATAAAAAGTCAGCACTTTTTCTGGAAGCCGGTTTATAATGAAATAGGAATAAAATTTTAATTAACAGGATGAATAGAGTAATTAGTACACCCTTCTCATCTTGTTTTTCTCTTGCAACTGACTAATAACTTGCCATCTTTGCAACAAATTTCAAAATAGCTTGTGCAAAGTAGGATTTTGTAAATGTAAGGCAATAACTGGAGTCAACCACACAACCTCACAAGATGATGGTCCCTCACCTTCTTCAACCATTGATTTTCTTACTCTCTGCCAACACCTCAAGGTTAGTAATTTCATCAATTTATTTTCTTTTTATTTTTGTTTCTCATGTTTTTTTTAATTTGGTATAGGGGAGAGGGGTGTATAGTGGAGCACCCTAACTTTGGGTTTCTCAAAATCCTACGTGGAAATTTTAAATCACTCCCAATTTTGTACAACAATTTATTTGGCAACTCGTGTGCTTCTATATTTCATTTTAGAGCCACATCAACATGCTTTTTGTTGAGGTATCCAAAAATGCCCAAAAAATAAGTGAGACCCATAGTGGTGCACTAAGTCATGTTTTATTGGTGTGATGATGTGGTATCATATGATTTGTCACTTTGCATTCTTTTATGGATAAAAAGTATTTTGAAATTGGATATTAAAGTGCTCCACTACGGGGCCCACTAGGACTACTTCTATCCCATGGAATCTTAACCTAGGGAAGCTTTTTTTCCCTAATGTGTTCATTAATGTAGAATTGGTGAAGTTGTTAGATACCCATTATAATTCAAAGCTTAAAGCATTAGTGACCCATCCAGTGAACCATTTGTGCATGTATCAGAAGATGCAATAGGTGAGGTTTTCAAATTGGAAGGGGTATGTAATGAAAAAATTGTATGTAAAGAATTAGAGAAGGAATTCTAGAGGATGGACACAATTTATAAGGGTTGGAGGCTACCATTACACAGAACTAAATAGGGTGTAAAACCAATTCCACTAGAAGATAGTGATGGACCCCCATACCATGTTGACTTATTTGTGCCCTATATGCGATACACCTATTTTTTGATAGGTCAGGTGTTGGGAATGGAAGTCCTTGAATACATGTCAATTATTCCCATGGCGATTTCAGTAGATATTCAATGTAACAACTCTAGGCCTTTTGAATATGCCTCATATATTTTCAAAGGTCTTGATTTAGGATTGATGGCAATAAAGAATGGAGCCCTTATTTTACATCTTAAGTTTTATTCACTATTAATGCACTTAGTGTTATATTTTAGACAAGAGTTAGGATGTGGCTTGAGGAATTGAGGTTTTTGTAGTTTGAAAATGAAGGAAACTTATTGCCTATTCAATTATGGACTGCTATCTGGGATAGCAAGTTTGATAATTCCTATTTTGTGCATTTTGAGGAATATTTTGTAAAACCATTGTACAAATTCTATAATCAACTGTGTTCCTATTCTTTGTCTAAAGAAATATAGAGGGTTCTTAGACCTAAGGATTTTAATGGGCCAATTAATCACAACTGGCGAGATTGGTACTGTTTGGAGGATGCTACTATGATTAGAGTGTATGGATTTGAGGATACCCCATTTATTCTACCCAAAATAGTTCTAGACAAGATTGCCTATTTAGAAATTGTCAAGCAAATAGACTTTTCTAGTGTTATGAACTTGAGCTCTTTTGGAAAGCAAGCTTTTATGCCCAGTACACTATGCTTTGGTGATTTTACTATGTTGGAAAAAGAAGGATATGATCGAATTCTTGACAAGTTATTGCAATACAACATGAAGAAAGGACCACCAAGAAAGAACTTTGACCCAAAAGGATACAATAATTCTGCTAAAAAAAAGATAAACTTTGGAGGGTATAATCATGTACCCTATCAGCTTGATGATATGATCAGGAACTTAGAAGTAGAAGTAGAAATAGTGGTTGAAGAATATAACAAAGGACTGTAGGATACAAAATTGCTATCTTCTAGAGAGGAGGCATCTAGAGATGATATGCCACAAAGCCCACCCAATAAGATTTCTAGATTGAGGACCGAGGACTACAAATTCCCTTCCAAAGAATTGGGTATTGAAGAAAGCCTAGACACATACACAAGACAAATGGAATACAAATCATTTGTGGCAGATAGTGAATTTGTAAATTCTCTAGAGTTTAGCACTTTCTTGTATAAATAGAAAGGAAAAGAAATAAGAGAAACAATTGACAATATCACACCAATTAATGAGGATTAGTTATTAAATGATCTTAAATTGAGTGTGGAAAGAGAGATGGCATGTATGACCCTTGACAAAGGAAGGAAAATGTTAGAAGATATTGGTGTTATGATCTTTCTAGGGTTGGATCTCACTTCTGCATTGGTTTTTGATAGTTTCCTGAAGAATAATAATGCCACACATAAGCTCGGCCCTTAGGGGGTGACAAAAGTATATGAAGGGTCTAAATATAATCTAGATGAAGAGTCATTAATGATTTGGGCCTTGTATCCACCTCACAGAAAATTAGTTGTTATTGATACTAAGAAAGCATTTGGGCATGTTATGACTTTGAAGATTGGAGAGGTTGATCATGTGGCAACAACAAAAATTGGGATAAATGTAAAAAACCTAAACAAGGCCTAGATACAAATGTTGATCAAAAGAAAATGAAATGTACAAGATGAACAATGAGAGAATGTTGAGAGAAAATGATCGCCTAAAAGATATGCTGGGAGTCACAATGGGATCAACTAATTTGTGAACTCATGGTTAAAGTTCACAAACAAAGGATCAGTGGAAAGGATCAAGTGCCTATTCTCAAGGGAAATATGATGCACTTGTAGTAGTAATTAAAAAGAGACAAGCCAGCCTAATGACTTGGTTGAGTAAGCTCAGGGGAAGCTCAGGGGAACACATTTACACGATTTTACTATAGTACAAGAACATAAGAGGATAGATGGTAGGATCCAAGAGAAGCTCTAGGAAATAAACCAAAGGGATGCTCCTGATAGTTTGGAAATCAACACTGTAAATCATCTTATAAGAAAACACAGAGATTTTCTTGAATAATTACAAGGGGATGCACAGGGACTAATCAATATTGCTAAACAAGGATTCACTGCATTCTTTGATGATGAAGGAATATTGAAGGAAGAAAATAGGTGGAATGGTGAATGTGAATCAATATTGTAGGAGATCCTAAAGAAGCTACTGAGAAAGATACAACGTTGGATGAAGCATGTGAATAGAACAAGAAGATGGTGAAAATGGAGATCACAATTCAAAATGTGTTAGGAGATGCAGATACACATGAGTGTTAGGACTACTTGGATCACTTATGAAAGATTCACTTGTGACTAAACAAAGCTTAATGACTTATTTTAATTTATTATTGTTAAAAAAAGACATTTTTGAAAGGACGTGTCCTTTCAAGCATTTGATGTATAAGAATCCATTTTTTGATATCAAAAGGAAATAGGATGAATAGGAGAAATATATGATAGATATTTTTCAACGATGTTCACATTATAAGATACTTGGATGCATGTTTGAAAATATAAAGGAATCAATGGAAGTTATTTGATTTTGTGGTGCATTTTTGGTATCAATTGTTTGTTGGATTAATTGAAAAAAATATTAAGTTCTCTCCAAGGTTGATGATTTTATGCTATTTAAATTGATATATCAAGTATTTGTTCAGTTTATCTATACACATTTGTTACATCTGTGTGGTGTGATTTGCTGGTTCTTTCAAGTAAAGACTAAATCCTTCAAGTTAGTCACATTAGTTTAGAAATATCATATGGATTATTAAGAAGAACTTAGTAATTACATTTTTCCATTTATGGCTTAATAGAGCATAATTTCTAGTTTTTTATTGTTGTTAAGGAAAAGAAATTTCTGAAAGGATTCGTCCTTTCACAATTTTGATATATTTATATATGTTTCATAATGTAAAATAGATATAGGTGGATAGGAGAAAGATATAGTAGATAGTTTGCAATGAAAATTTCCTTTAAAAGACTCAAATGCATGTATGAATTTTGATGAAGTTAATGAATATGTCTGAACTTGTGGCTTAATCTTGATATTAGTTGTTTGTGGAATTATACAGTTATCTAGTTGTCTCCATTTTGATGCTTTTCTATCGTTTAAATTGATATATCAAGCATATATTCAGTTTACTGATACACATTTATTGTATTTGTGTGATGTGATTATTTAGTTCTTTCAAGTAAAGATTAAACCCTTCTAGTCAATCATAGTAGCTAAAGAGTATTAATTGGATCAATAACAAGAATCACATAACTAGGATTGTCATTCTATCTCAAGTAGAGTTTGTTAGTCATTTACTTGCACATTTATGCAAGTTATAAAATACATTTGTGTGCCAAATAGTTTGAATTATTTCCATCCTAGATTACACATTTTTAGATCCAGATGCTGGGCCAGAATTTTGACATTTCAAATGTCATCGAAATTCTAATGCAAAAATAGCGATGAACAGTCGTTGAAATTCTGACAGGCTATCGTCAAAAAAATGGGTCAAAATGTACTAGTGAACAAATGCATAATTTGTAGTTGCTCATAGTAGCGCAACCTACTAAATTGTCTGGGATAAATTTTTAGTTCCCTGTGGAAGCCGACCATTAATTCCTTGACGACCTTCATGAAGCATATAAGTTAAACAAATTAACGACAATCATTGTCAATTACAACATGAGTAAACACAACACAATATAAAAATATAAATTCAAAACATATCATATATGATAGATAAAAAATTTGATCTGATGTATAACCTTGATGATTAATTCTATTATATTCCAACTTCCATAGGCAAGGTGTCATTCTTCGTGGTTTTGATGTAGTCTCCTCTTTCCCATTGAAAAAAATGTTTTTCAGTAGTTTGATACTTATGATTTATGTGCGTGAAGCTCCCATACTCATCAAACACTGCGGTTCCTAAACTGTCAACAACGAGATTTCATCTTTGGACCATGTAAAGAGGATGTAATACCCCATATTTCGATACCATTTGCTACTATTGGTTTCTCTTGTGTGTTAGCATGATACTGATTTGTGTTGGTGATTCATTCACCGACTTGGTGTGTGCGGATGCGTAGTTTAGTTAATTGTTGCATGTGACATTATTAGTATGATTTATGATACTTTGTGTGTTGATTGGATTATTGTTTATTCAAATAGTTGTTCATTAATGTTTATATGTCGATATGATGATTCTGTGGTGATCATGTTATTTGAATTCAGTATTATTTTATAATGCAATGGTTAATAATTAGTTATGATGTAGTAGTTAAGTATCATGTTATCTTATGATCAATTTGGTTAGAAATGTTAGTTCGTTATTGATATTGTAATTGTTAGAATAGAGTAGGTGAGAGGACAGTGTAGCATCACTCGTTCACGAGTGCCCTGCTACACTGCAATTCCTTCTCACAATAGGATGTTTGATTATATATATATACATGTGCTACTTGACGTCTATTTGGATGCAGGATTGCAGGAATAAGTCTTGATTCCACCTGCTTCGGCAGGACAGGGCGAGCAATAAATTAACCCAATGGGTAAAAATGTTGAAAAAGGGAGTAGGTTTGGAAGTGTCCCCGTCCCAAGTCCGTCGTCTGTGGTGAGTCGTTGTGTTATGACTGAAGTTTTGTCCTTGTCTTTATGTAATTTGACTATTGAGTATTTATTTAATTCTTGGTTAGTATTTAATTAATTAATCGCATTCCATAAAATGATTAATTAATGTTGCATTGTTATTTGATTTAATTGAGAGTTAGAAAAGTGTTAAATTTAAATAGATTGTAAATTAAAAATTATTTAATTAATTAAAGTGCAAGAAATTAAATTAAATTAATATTGTTGTGAATGATTAGATATTATCTTGCCACATTAGCCTGCAATCTATGTAAGATAATATTTGAATTAAATAAATTATTTTAACTTAAAATTTGGATGTGAGCTTTTAAAAGCTAGAAAAGGACCAATAAGAAAGGGGGCTTTTTGGAAAAGAAAGCGAAAAAAGATTTATTGATTTTAATTAGTGATTTATTATTTTTATGAAGGGAATTATTCACACACGGAAGTTTTTGCTTTGTTGTTTTTGAGGATCTAGAAAGGAAAAATTAAGAAAGATAGTTTTGAGTGTTGGAGGTTTTTCTGGGGGAAATTATTGTGAGTTTAGAAAGAAAAGAGGGATTCAGTAGAACATTGAAGGCAGAAGGTCGAGAAAGGAGTTACAGGAGGAATTCGAGAGGAGGTTACAGGAGGATTTCTTCTTCAGACAAAGGACTCCAGGTATTCTCCTTTTAAGATTATTAATATTTCATTGTTCTGTAACAGATCTGGTTGCTATGTTTCAAAAATTGGTTGAATGAAGTTTTATGTTTGAAAACTCATTTGTAGTAAAACCCTCGAAATCTTCTGTAGGAAACTTAGTACAACCTATTGGAAATTCCTTCAATATAACTTAGTTGAGAAATTTATTGTGTTGAAATAAAAATCGTGTTACTATTGAATCAAGTTCCAAATTTATTTTGGTTCTTTCGTAAAACTTATTTGTTTATATTGTTATTCTTCTGAATCTCTGTTGAAAATAAGTATATACTCTTAAATATATTTAAACTAAATTTGGTATACATATTTGTGTGACAATACTATTGGGTTATTTAAATGCATATTATAATTATTATTTACCTCTGTAATTTTCTTTCATGAGATCTGAATAAAAGTCATCTCTATTGAAGACTTTATATGGAGGGTATTGAATATAGTTTATTTAAGTAATTTCAGGACTATTTTATAATCTCTTATGTATTTTTCCTTTGGATTAAGTTTTAATATGATATATATATGTCTAAATAAATATGTGCTGGGCAAAAAAAAATAAATAAATAGATTTATATATATATTCCTAAGCTGGGTCGGGCCTCGGGTTCTGTGTATTGAATATAGTATTTAGTTATTTATTTA
>VDFB02037045.1:0-27463 GCA_007258455.2 Sequoia sempervirens | reverse complement strand
ATCCAATAGCACATCAAAGACACTCAAATCCTATAGTACACCAAAGATAGCTCAAATCCTATAGTCACTACTACAATGAAGGAAGTAGTTGTGCCACTAAAATTCTTTCAAACTTGAACTAGAAGATAGGTGTAAATCATGGAGACATTGTTAATATTGGATGTCAATGTATCATAAGAAAATATAAATTTTTTAATTAATAATATGTTATTTTGTTATACACATTGAACATATAATAGAGATTTTATTATTTTGCTAAAGTTGCCAGCCTAACAAATTATTTATATTTTAAGTAAATTTGTTACGCATTCCCTTTATAGGAAGTGGGGATGGCATGAAAGAGACAATACTTCATGTGGTAAATATAGTGCATAAAGCAAATCTATTTAGCTATATTCTGTGTTGATTAATGTAACAGATTTGATGTAAATACATAAGTGTGAGCTAGCAAGGGTCCCTTCTAACATTTTAACATAAGGTAGATCCACTCACTGTGGATGATCATTTGTCAATTTCTTTACTCTCATGCGATTTGATTTTATATTAAGGTATAGTTTGTTAGGAATTGTAGGCAGAATTATAGCAATTAAATGTAGATTACAAAGATAAAATAGAGGAATAAAAAAATACAAAAATAAATCTGCGAAGAAGACAACACAACTTTTTAACATGGTTCACCCAAATGATGGGCTACATCCACAAACCAGAGTCTCTTTTATTATTAATATCCAACAAATGATATTTACAAAGACTTGCAGCAACCATGACCTTCTACTCACATTTTCCATGCCTTGCAACATCCAAACCAAACTCCACATAACTTTCTACCTTCCCACATGCGTGTAGTTGCAAACATTCCAACCATGACAACTGGAATTCCAAATGCAACAATAAATGTTTGAATTTTGGGCGTTATTCTAATTGTATTTTAAATATAAACTGTCCAAGAAATTTCTTTATACAAAATATGGTGAATTTTTGCTTGAGGGGCACTACCCCAGACCCCGCAAGAGGGGCTTTGTCCCCCTTGCATTCCCCTATTAAATAATTTGGGAGGAAATCGTGCTAACAAAGGTGGGAAAATTTGAACCTTTGATTTTGATCGGGCTCCACAATACAACATAGTTTGTATAAATTATTTTTATTAAATTTGTGTTTATGATAGAGGGACTTTAATATTGTAATGAGTTGTTCAAATTTTTGAAATAGCATTAATATTTGGTATTTTTTTAATATTGTTTGATGAATTATTTTTGCTGATATTTCTTATAAATTACTTTGTTACAATATTTGTAATTATATATTATAGTAATTTTAATCATTAAAATTATTTCTTAAGATATTAGTATTATTCTTATCATCTTTCATTTTCTAAAAGTAGTTACATTTGTTCATTTAACTACACTGCCTACAACTTTTATTTACATAATTATTATATCTTTTATAAATTTACTCTTAATTAACATATAATCAAACTGGACCTTAATCTTTCAAAAACAAAGATGCTAAATTCAAAAATCAGATTTATTTCATAAAATTCTCATAACTTGTTTCAACTTCTTGCAATATAAAATGAGACGCAGAATTTAAAATCAAACTGAACCTTAATCTTTCAAAAACAAAGATATTGAATTTAAAATTCAGATTTATTTCATAAAACTGTTCCATAACTTGTTTCAACTTCTTTGAGTAATAAATCTGAAAAGAATTTAAAATCAAACCTTTCTTTTTTTGGTAAAACTGTCCCATAATTTTTTTGATAAACCTTGATCTTTCGAAAACAAATATTGAATTTAAAATCCAACTTTTTTTTTTACTTCTTCTAATAATACCCAAGTCTGCGGAGAATTTTAAGCAGTAATCAAAGCAAGTCTATTCATATTCTATACCTAAAATCAAGTTTTCCACTACACATAGCTTTGTGTGTACGCATCTAATTCACAACTAGCCTAGGTTAACTTAGAAATTTGCATTTTCCTTTACAACAATTATTAAGAAAAACAGCCTTTTCTTAGTCGAATGAGAGCTTACAGACTGGGAAGCTATTTTCTCTGTATCCCTCAATCACCACCTACTGCACTGTCATTGAAAAACCTGGGAAACGATCTCTGGAAAAAAGATATCATCGCCAATGCTTTCGAGAGTGTCAAAAACTTCATTATAAACAATCTCCTTATTGCTGGTTTTGGGGGTACCATGATTGATTTTTGCGGGCTGTACAAGGCTTGGAATCGAACAATACTTGCCTACTTTCACTCCACCACTCTCATCACAATCCAAATTCAGTCTTTTACAAGTAGATGATGATGATGATGAAGAACGATCACAAGCAGTAGATGCAAATGAAGATCTCTTTCTTCCGGTGAGAGACTGCACAACCGCAGCAAATTCTGAGGCACTTGCTTTAACCACTTTAGGGTTTGCGATATAAACTATTCTCAAGTTTTCAGCTCTACAATCTCTGGACTTGCAGGATACTGCTTGAGAGATATCTTCTGCCATGCACTCTATGCATACAATACACTCCCTATACCCTTACCAAGGAAGATTTCTTTGCCCTGAGTGGCAAATAATAGTTAGCATTTAAAGAAGTCGGCAATGGACGAATGGTTTCTTCTTTCCTATTTCTAGAAGCTAAGAGATTGGACCGTAATAGTACGAACAGATGAAGAACTCAATGAGAAGCAGATGAGAAAGTAAGTAGAAGTACAGAGAGAAGGTAATGAGAAAGCTCCAATGGCTTATCGAAGTTGCAAATTGTTGAAAATGGTAACTCATGCGCTGATCACTTCAATTAGATAGAATTTGTATTTGATAAGGAAATTTCATGCTTAATACCACATAGGTATCAATGTATTAATCACAAAAGTGCAACAAAAACGTAAAGCACGGTAAGTAATTTCCCCCCAACCAAGTAGCGCATTAGAGTCTTTAGACATCTTTTTCAAAGTTAATGACAAAATCAAAGGCAAAGAGTCATCAACAGCCACGCCTCTGAGTTGCAGGTAATGCATTTGGACAAATAAGTCTTCGTTCATTAATAGCAAATTTTGAATTTCACGAGCGTCGACTTGGGTCAATGATCGAAATTTTTGTCTCAGTACGTCGGCTTTTTCTGGTAGTGTAGAATGGCGGAGAGACGTGCAGTGATGAAATTAGGAAGTCCAAAATATAGGCTCCGTGCAAATCCATTCGCATGTTTGACCTCCATATGATTATAGAATCACCGCGATCCTTCCTAGCGCATGCTTGGAAATTTCGTCTCTCATTTTTTTATGATAACTTTTTACGTTAAAAGTATTATAGTCATATTATTTTATTAAAGTATTAAAAAATAGCAACTACTCACAACTCTATACTTCTGTTTTACATAGGACTCTATACTCTTGTACAGCTGTAAAGGAAGAGCGTTAAAGAGAAAAAAAGGTGTTAATCATAGATATTGTATAGATAAATATAAATTTGTAATTAATTATTATATTTTAATGTTAAATTATTAAAAAATAATTCTCAAACTAAATTTACCACTTGTATCACTTATCTTTTATTAGTTCCTCCGCCGGGGAGGAATACCCATACGTGTAGGAATGCTTTTAGCCCGGCGACGCTCCCGGCCAATCACATTTCGACATATAACTTATGTACTTATTTTTTGTATAGTTTGAATTTGGAGAGCTAATTTTAATATTGGAAGATTAGCATTTATCTATATTTCTATTTGTCTGAGTGGCTTTATAAATAATTTTTGTTTTAAAACTTCAGGAAAATGTGAATGCATAAAATGATGAAATAAATTTAAGCAAAGGCATAGTGTAAAAGTTGGCAGCTAGAATCGTAATCCATGAATGCAGATTAAATGCATTAAAATATGAGGAAAATGCGAGCGCATAGATTGATCAAATAAATTTAAGCAAAGGCATAGTTTATAAAACTGGCGGGTAGATGTACGTAATGCATGAATGCAAATTAAATGCATTAAATGGCATCTAGCTTGAGGTGAAGGCACTGGAATGGCTTGGTGGCCACGCATGGCCAGGGTACTTTGGTCATTTAATATAGAATTCATGACGTGCCATCTCTATTGCTTTCGTGTGTTGTTTTGTGTTACTGTAAGTGCATGTTGAGGAAGTTTGTAAGGCGACTAAGCAAGAGATGTGTTATAGTTCGAGTCGGACCAGGCTTGAAGTTACTTGAGGTGATAATTTGTTAATTTTTAGAGTTTTGTTACATTAAAGTGCATAACAAAGTTGTATTTCATAGTGCTCTATTGTGTGGCGGAGTAGGGGATTTTGTAGTTGCAGAGTTGCACACTGGACAACGAGAGATGAATTGCTTAAGGTCAGAAGAGGTAAGTTTTCGTTGATTTCTTCTATTTGATACAAGAAATGCAAGTAGGGTTTCATAGTGTTTTAAGGCATTGTTATACTTTGATTAGAAATTTGCATTTTAAACTACTTTTAGTATTATCTATTCGAATTTCTTGTTGAAATGCGAAGGTTTCATATTTTAAACTACTTTTACTTCATGCATGTGAGCCCTGTAAAGTTTCTATATTTTTTATTACTGCAAAGCGATCCCATAGAGAGGGCTTTGGAACCAAAATTATGTCAACATGTACGATAATGAGAGCTTTCGAGCAATCAGTCGACAGTGTATTGCTTTGAGCTTTTCCATTGTCATCAAAGCATAAAGGGTAGAGGGATTTTGTTAAAAGTCATGGTTGTGTCCTCGTAAGCATAAATGTAAACAATGGGGAGCATCTGGAAACGAATTGAAGCTGTTTGATACAAAACTCATGAAAACTATTATATGAGTTAGTTGTTTAAAGTACCTAATGCCTTTAGAAATTTAACATAGCGGAATACAAATTTTCTTTTGCCGCAGAGATAATGGAAACCAAAGAATCATTAGAAACCTATTTTACGCCCGGCAAGCATTTAAATTTTGTCAAATGTCATGGTTACTATTCTCATAGGTAGACATGTAAAATACGAAAGCATTTAAAAGGCAAGTGAACTGATTTACAAAACTTCTCAGGAAAATGGGCTTTTGGGGAATGCAATGAGTATTAAATCTGGACACCTTGATATTCACATGTTAACTTTGGCATTTTTATGGAGTTGGTAGCTCTCATTTACTCTTCTTTCATCTGATATCTAATTAATTAGGTGGCTGTTAATTAGTCTTTAAATACATAATAATAAAAAGAAAGAAATAATTATAAATATCCTTGTGGACATTTTAATTATGGGTTGTGATTTGTACTTGCATGTAGATGGATTAAGCACTCAAAAGTCACAGTAAATGTAGCGTGCCAGCTAATAGGTCCATGTGACATTTCAGTCATGTTAAAGTAGTCAATTCCATATTTGTCATTTATCCTTGTATCATAAGATAACTAATTAATTAGGTAGTTGTTAATTAGTCTTTAAATACATAGTAATTAAGAGAAAGAAAAAATTACAATTATCCTTGTGTACATTTTACCTGGTGACCAAATTCAAGGAACAAACATACGAAGCAAACAACAATTTGAGATTTTGTAATTGGAAAACTTAGACTGAATGCTTAGGAAGTTAGAAAATTGTATCTTGGGGTTATAAAAAACTATGTCAAATATGTTTTAGAATTCAAATTGCAATGTTGCCATAGAGCAGTCAAGTAATATTGCTTGATAAAATAATTTTAGACTTCGTGCAAAAGAGCAGTTAAATTCATTGCTAGAAGATTTGTGGTACAAGAACCTATGGAAACTAGTTTGTGTAGTTAATCTGATTTACATTTATACTTGTGTCTCTTGAATCTAAAAAATGCTTGCTAGTGTTTTAATGGTTTTGGCTATTAGTATCCATCGCAGTAGGAGGATTATATGTTGCAATTGTAATTTTGGGAGTTGTTTGCATTTTGGTCATTTCCTTGAGCTTTATTGCTATTCTTTTAGAAAAACAAACAAATGGTCTTCATTTTCTAATCAAAGCTTATTACATGGTGCAATGCTTTTGATTGGAAGAAGAGAGGTGGTGTAGCAATCCAACTGTAGCAAATTCTTCAAGAAAAGAGTACAGGGTGAGTTTCTAGAATGAACCTTCTCCTTTGTTTACAATTGCATAGAGTAGACAAAGAAAAAGGTTAATTCAAGATTCTCACTATATTGATTGTACTTGTAGTCATATCGTTGCTTTTTGTTACAAGGACAATCTTTACAAATGGGTATTGTGAGTGGCATATGCTATATGGTTCATAAAAATTAAGCAATTGGGGTTCAAAAGTAGATCTTTGTTGCAATAACATGACATTAGAAATGCAATTATTATCCAATCAATATACAGGGCAAGTGAACTGTTTGACAAAATTTCTCGGTGAAATGTGGTCCCCTAGAATACACTGATTATTTAGTCTGCGCACCTTGATATTCACATGTTAACTTTGTCATTTTAATCTAGTGTCTAGTTCTCATTTACTCTTCTATCATCTTATATCTAATTAATTAGGTAACAGTTAATTAGTGTTTAAATCCATAAAATTTAAAAGGAAGAAATAATTATAATTATCCTTGTGCACATTACACCTATAACTCAAAGCCAATTAACAAAGCAGCAATAGAAAACTATGTCCATCTTAATATGGTAGACAGTATGTATTTGTGCATAATTTTATAAGGATACCATGCATTGTGATTTCTGCTTGAATGAAGTTTGATTAAACAATTGATAGTTAGTGCTAGACAGCCAAATGAAATTAACTTAGGTAAATGGAAATAGAATGACCCCATCCAATTGTAAAATGAATGTTTATGTGGCTTTTACATGATAATAGGCTTGCAGCCATGAGACTTCTTTGAAGCTTAAATGTCACAGTATATGTAGCATATTACCCAATAGCTCTATCTCACATTTCATTCATGTTGATTTAGGCAAGTTCATATTTCTCATTTACCCTTGTATTGTCTCATATCTACATAATTAGGCAACTGCTAGTTAGCCTTTAAGTACATAGCAATTAAAAGAAAGAAATAATTACAATTATCCTTGTCTACATTTGAACTATTAATCAAAGGCAATTAACAAACTAGCACTAGAAAACCATGTGTGTGTTAATGTGTTGGATAACATGTATTTGTGCATAGGTGTATATGGATGCTATGGGTTGTGATTTCTACCATTATGTAGCGCTTACTATTACTTGTACAACCAAGCCACATGCAAGTAGAATTCATAGTTCATGGCATCCAGATACACTCAAGGACAAATACAAATCAAGGTTGTTGGCATCCTGACAAGAAAGATGATGAGATACATCCAATTAATGTATGTCACAACATCTTATTGAATGAAGATGATTTGGATAGGGAGGTTACAAATGAGAATCCTTATTGGTGTGTGACTAATGCTCTTTTTAAAGACTTGTCAAGAAAATTGCATGCCAATACTATTAGAAAACAGGTGGAATCAGATTTATTGATTGACTATGATTGATGGGTCAAATGTGTACAAGGATAGTTAAATAATTAGGTAGCTGCTAATTAGTCTTTAAGTACATAATAATTAAAACAAAGAAATAATTACAATTATCCTTGTGTACATTTGAACTGTTGATCAAAGGCAATTAACAAACTAGCACTAGAAAACCATGTGTGTGTTAATATGTTGGATAACATGTACTTGTGCATAGGTGTATATGGATGCTATGAATTGTGATTTATGTTTGCATGTAGCTGGTTTAAACATTTAATAATTAGTGCTGGATAATGGAATGAAATGAACTTGGGCAAATGGAAATAGAATGACCCCATGGAATTGGAACATCAATGTTTACGTGGCTTTAACATGATAGCAGATTTGCGTCCATGAGACTTATTTGAATCTCAAATGTCATACTGTATGTGGCGTATTAGCTAATTGGCTTAACATGATAGCTTTCAAACAAGTTAATTCAGCGATCAATCAAGCTAATTGGCTGATGAATTAATTGTGTTGAATGGTTAGTCATAGTTAATTATTAGTCATCTTTATCCTCTAAATCAGTTAAATCAATCTTGCCTATTCACATTCACAGATACACAATCTTTCTGACCATTTTGCTTGCTTTTAATAAAATAGGAGCTTTAGAACAGAATATGTACATTCATCTAAGCGACAAAATTCCTTGAAGAAATGTTGGCTCTTGGTGTGTAATGATTGCAAGTTATGTAGAGAATTATTTGTCAAAAAAGATTTTTGCAAACTTTCAAGAAAATTAGCTAGATAGCTGATCAAGTTAACTGTGAATCAAGTTACTTGACCAGTCAATGAAACTAGTTCATTGATAGATCAGTTTTCTTGAATAGTTAATTATAGTTAATTATAAATCATCTTTATTCACCAAATCAATTAAACCAATCGTGGCCATTTATATGCAAAGAAAGAATTTCTTGAAAAGGCTTTATAGACAAGGAAGCAAATGCAATTGCTAGGTGCAAACCGAAATTGCAAAACCTTCACCAACATCTTCCTTTGTGTTTCTTGTGCTACAAATATTCAACAAGCTATAGTTGTCCATATTAATTGTATTCCTTTGTCTATGTTCAAGCCATCTGTTTATTCTATTGCTTTCGCTATTATTTCATGAAAGCTCAAATGTCATAGTATATGTGGTGTATCAGCTAGTAAGTCCATCTCACATTTCGCTCATGACAATTTAGTTTGTCTCATCTCTCTCTAATACATTAATCAAAGTCAATTAACAAATAAGTCAATCTTACACTTGACTCATGCAAATTAAGTCAATTCTATCTTTTACTCATTAATGAAATTAACTAATCAGCTTAACAAGATAGCTTTCAAACAAGTTAGGTCAGTGATCAATCAAGCTGTTTGACTGATGAGCCAATTGAGTTCAATAGTTAATCATAGTAATAGCAAAAAAATCCTTGTTAGATGATGTCATAGTTGAATTTGCTTTTGTGTGCCTGTCTGCACTTTTGCTATAGCTTGAAGCAATGATGCTTTATGGTTCAAGTATTAAGTGTAATTGGAAACCTTTCTTGATTTAAATTGATTGATTTAAATCTATTTGGAAACCATACTTACAGTGGTTCTTTAGGCTCGATGCAAAACAACAATATAGTTAAAATGCATAGCGAAAGCCTGTAGAGAACCATGCTCACACTTGTACATTTGGAATTCAAGAACCTATGATAAATAGTCTGCCAGGTTAATCTATTTTCAATTAATACTTGTTTCTATTGAATCTAAAAAAATACTTGCTGGTTTTTTCGGTGTTTTGACTATTAGTATCCATTACACTATCACTGTCATCCATTGCAATTATAATTTTGGGAGTTGTTTGCACAAATGTGTTTTGATGCATTGTGAAACCCAAGTTGCATTTCTGGGATAAAATGAAGCAAAATAAATAAAAGTAGCAATTTGTTACCTTGAGTAACTCATCTCTTGGTGTTCATTCAATGAGCATAGGAGCTTTTGCTTTGTCACTGTAAACGTCCCCTTTGTATTGATAAAAGCTGTCAGTTTTCAAATCTATGCCTTTGCTTAAATTTATTTGTATATGGAGTAACATTGTTTTCAAATGCATGACTGATAATAACACGTATATTAGAAAACTTTGAATCAAAATACACAAATCATTAAAAAAATAATATTTCTCTCTTTGTCTTATATTGCTATAGATAGAGCTTCTTTTCAATCATCATATGTATACCCCACATATTCCTAGCCTAACTGTATTAACTTAGAGAGTCTTGACAAATTGCCGGAAGAGCTGACTATTTTCATCTTTGCATAAGCCTCCACTGTATTCCACACTATATTATTGTTGTCTACCTTTTTACCATCAAAACTTGTCTACATATGGCAAATGACTAAAATTACACATCCTTTTGTTGGATTACTTACCATGTTCTGCCACCTTAATAAGATCAGGTACAACCGTAATGTATTAAAAATGAATTTATAACTGTGCAATGCAGTCAAGCCCCTGTTTTTCAAGTTATAGCCAAACAAACTATATGATTATACCACAAATGGAGATTCTTACTCCAAACAAGAGGGAATAAAAACATAAGATGCAATTGCTAGCCAGGTCCTTCATTGCTCCCTTGCTACTGGTAGATATCACAAAAAAGTAAAAACCTATTTCTAAGATGACAATGAATTTAAGGCACTTGAAATAAGTTTGTCTCTATAATATTGCTCACACTTATTTATCCCCAACAGCTATGTATTGGCTTATAGGTAGATATAACAGTTGAAAATGCTATCGTAGACATATATTCACAATGTGGAAATATAGACAAGGTCCAGGAATTGGAAACAAGGAATGCATAGGAAACATAAGATATGAAATACAATGACATGTAGCATAAACAAGTAATAGTTTAAACTCCAATAATCTATGAAAAAGATTTTATGAACATTGATTTTTTATCAGATTACTTTTGAAAAATTCACGTACAGTAATGCAAAAAGGGTATCTGGTAATTTTGCTATCAATTCATATCACCCAAGAACTGCTTCCGACAGAGACACACTTCCTCCTCCATCTGTTTTAGTTTAGCAGAATCTGGTCAAGAACTTTATTTTGTTAAATGAAACAATTAGGAATTTGGAAAACAGAAAAAATAATGGATTGTTGAGCTTTCTAATTCATCATGATTTTTCAATTTTTTTACCCCACTTTTACAGCATACTGAATAACAAGCAACTAAAAACAACATTCAGAACTCTACAATGCTCTTGTAGAATGAGAACACAAACAAGTATTCAAGGGTACCTATGCTGTTTACTTCTGCTCCAAACTCTAAAAGAAGGCTTGCACAGTCTTTGTATCTATTTGTTGTTGCAATGTGCTAAACACAGGATATCAAAAAGATTTGTCATATTGTTCTGAACTCTCAATAAAAAAGAATCTCCATATCCTACCATCAAAGAAAATGCATTAAAGTCAAAGGAGTTTGAAATTGAAGATAACAAACCTAATAGCACTCACTTGGATAAACGATTTTGTATAGTCTGAATTTTATTGGTTCCTAGCATCAAGGTAGGAATACTCATGCATTCGGTTGGAATGCTTTTAACTGGTAGCATTGGGCAATCACATTTCAGCATTTAACATATTACTTATTTTTTTGTATAGTCTGAATTTGGAGACCTATTTTTTATATTGGAAAATTAGCATTTATCTATTTCTCTATTCGTCTGAGTAGCTTTATAAATCATTTTTGTTTTGAAAATTTGGGAAAATGCAAACACATAGATCGATTAAATAAATTTAAGCAAAGGCATAGTTTTAAAGCTGGTGGCTAGAGGTACGTAATCCATGAATGTAGATTAAATGCAATAAAATATCAGGAAAATGTGAGCGCATAAATTGATTAAATAAATTTAAGCAAAGGCATAGTTTATAAACCGGTGAGTAGACGTACGTACTACATGAATACAAATTAAATGCATTAAATGGCATCTGGCTCGAGGTGAAGGCATTGGAATGGCTTGGTGGCCACACGTGGCCAAGGTACTTTGGTCATTTAATATAGAGTTAAGCCACTTTCTATGCATCTCTATTACTTTGTGTGTGTTGATTTTGTGTTCTGTAAGTGCGTGTTCTAAGGAAGAGTTTGTAGCCACTGAGTAGGAGATGTTATAGTTGTAGAGTCCAGACCCAGAAACAAGTTACTTGAGGTGATAATTTGTTATTTTCCACATTTTCTTATTTTAAGTGCATAATGAAGCTGTGTTTCATGGTGCTTTAGTTGGACTATCACTATCACTTTGTGCCTGATGTGTCAGTGCATGTATGTATGTATGCATGTCTCTATGTGCATATGCATTTATCTATGTGCATATCTATGTAAACATTTGTAGATGCATATATGCATGTATGCATATGTCTCTGGATATATCTATGCATATATGTATTTATGCATATATGTATGTGTGTATAGATGCATCTATGTGTATATGCATGCATGCATATATGTTTACGTCCATACATGCATTTATGTGTGTCCACATGGATGTATCTGTACATATATATACATGTGTATATATATATGTGTGTGTCTATATGTCTTTTCTAGGAAAGAGTTTACAGTGACAGGGCAAAGGTTGTCATGGTTCCAAAAAGGACACTTGTAGACAAGTTACTTCAGGCAATAAATAGTTATTTTCATCAGTTTTCTTTTATTTTAGAGTCCATAGGCAGATTGGGTTTCACAGTGCTCAGCCTGCGCTAATCTTCATAGACTAGTACCTCGGATGAACAATTGTCTTTTGTCCAATGTACAATATGGGAGCTTAACAATAACTTGGTGCTTATGAGTCCTCTAAAGATTACATATCTTCAATTACTGCAGAACTGTTCCATAGTGCAAGCTTTAGAGCCACTGTGCTGTTAGCATGTGCCATAATGGGACCTTTCGAACAATATGTGGACAATGTGTTGAGAAGGCTTTACAAACTGTCAGGCAAATGCAATTTACAGATATAAGCCTAAACTCCACAATTGCTTTCAGCTTTCTCGTTGTCATTAAAGCATAAAGGAAAGAGGATTTTTTCCAAACTTCTAATTTATGTACTTTTACATGATAATTCACCTTATTAATTAATGAATCAAATTATCTTAATTAATTAATGTTCTTTTCCCTTCTATCATTTCATATCTAATTAATTAGGTAACTGCTAAATAGTATTTACATACATAATAATTAAAACAAAGAAATAATTATAACTATTCTTGTGCACATTTGACCCATCAATCAAAGTCAATTAATAAATCTGATTCCACCTGTTCACTGATAGTATTGACATGCAATTTCCTTGAGAAGTCTTGAAAAAGAGGATTACTCACACACCAATAAGGATTCTCATTTGTAACGTCCCTATCCAAATCATCTTCATTGAATAAGATGTTGTGGCATACATTAATTGGATGTATCTCATCATCTTTCTTATCAGGATGCCAACAACCTTGGTTTGTATTTCTCCTTGAGTGTATCTAAATGCCATGAGTTATGAATTCTAGTTGCATGTGGCTTGATTGCACAAGTAATAGTAAGTGCTACATAATGGTACAAAATAAACTTATGCAAATGGAAATGAAATGACCCCATTTAGTTAGAAAATCAATATTTATCTGGCTTTCACTATTAAGTGATAGCTGGTCTAGCATTAAACAGTAGCTAGAAATTGTTTTTATCAGAACTTAACAGTGCTAGCACAGGTCTGTGTTGTTTTTTGGCTTAGTATTGACAGGTTGCCATGGCCTATTTACACTTCTTCAGACACTTAAGCAAATATGGCATCTATTCCATTGATTGCTCTTAAAGAGCTTATGCCACCATTGCAATAACAAAATTACACTAATGCATGCATATGCAAAATATGTTCTATATTATAGGGTACACAAATAACAATAAGTATTTTAAAATTATAAAATGCAATTTGCATTATAAGAAACAAAAGTTCTTACTTAGGTTCTTTCTCGTCGAAATGAATCTACATAAGAATTATGTTTTGTTTTTATGAATAACATAGTATATGTCACTCACTGTACTCATTTGTCTAAATTGTCCTTGTAACAGGGATCGGTGCTTTCAACTGTATTTAAACAATCATGCACAAACTACAACGTGAGGTTAGCATATTAACCTTCTCCTTTTAAAAAAAAAAAAACAATGCAGAGTTTTCCAAATATGCGCTTCTAGGAAGATTTCCCATGGTTGTAGATGAAATAGTATATGTTTTTACAGTTTGCTCACTTCTCAATTTTGTCATTGTACTAGGAAAAATTACTTGTGCCTATAATAACAGCCAGAATTTGTACATTGCTGCAAGTATACTTGATCATTCAATAGCAGATTGCAAGGTCAGCTTTCCAAATTGTCTTTCTGCTTTTCTTGAAATGCAATTGAAATTCTTCAATATAATGACTGCATAAAGTTCTTTTTCATGTTTTCATTTTGTCATCTTGTATTCCTCATTTCTTTGAACACAAATGATTTAAAAGGCTGCTTGCACATATAGAAACAGGAAAATGCATTTTCCACAATTGCAATAGTAATTTGTCTTCGAAAAATAGAACAAGTTTTGCTTATGTGTTAACTAGTTATACTTCCTCTATACAATATCCATAGAATAGAATGAACTGCTAGAATGCAATTTTTAAACCCTGTTTGCAGTTTCAAATAGCCTATAAAGTCATAAGTCTTTGTTTTATGTCAACTGGTTTTTACCTATATGCATTTAAGGCAATTTTGTTCATAAGACTACTTATATCTGTGGCAAGTTGCTATGCACTGTGCAAGTGAACGTATGTTTAATCTTCTTGTATTGCAAAAAAAGACCACAAAGTTAATTTCAAAAGCTGACATGGCACATGAGTACAATGAATGATGTACTACGTTACTCATAGACATGACGCAATATTTTTCCATGGTCTTGTTTACATGCAAAATGACATTAACCACAATTTTTTTTTGCTCACATTGCCAATTTCACTGTGTGCTTTAAACCTCTAAAGTAAGAGAAAACTGAGGAAAGAAACTATTTATTGCCTCAAGTAACTCGTTTCTGGTTCTGGACACTGTAACTATAACAAAGTCTGCTCAATCACTGTAAACTCTCCTAGAACAAAGACTTGTAGAATAGAAAAACAATTTGCGCAAAGTAATAGTCATGCTTAACAAGTGACTTAAGTCTATAACAAATGAACAAAGCAGCCTGGCTATACATGTCCACCAAGCCATTCCAGCAGTTTCTCATCCACCCACATGCTATTTAATGCATTTACTTTGCATTTATGCACTGTGTGCCTGCACCTCTGAGTTTTAATCTCTTTTTTTAATTATTTAATCGATCTATGCCTTCGCTTTTGCTCAATGGACCTATGCCTTTGCATTTTCCTCAAATTTTTAAAACTCAAATGATTTTTAAAGCTATTCCCACAAATAAGAAAAGCCATAGATCTTCTTTGATCAATCAATGCCTTTGCATTTCCCTGATTTTTTTAAAACAGAAATGATTTATGAAACTATTCTCTACATGCCACTTAATTCATGTTTATGTGAATAGCTTTTAAAATCATTTGCTCTTTGAGAAAATCAGTCACTTAGAAGTACATAGAAACAAAGGAATCCAATTACACAAAACATTTAAAGACCATAGACTGAGATTGACAATGTGAGCAAAAAAGATTCTTATCCACCATTTCTTGCATGTAAACAAAGCTACCTGAAAATATTGTTTTGTGTTTGTGGCATTGAAAGTATACATCATGCATTGTACTCATTTATCCAATTTTTCAATGTAACAGGAATAAGTACATACAATCCTGGTGGGGGACAGTGGATGACAAGGTCAGGTTGAAGAATTAATACTATTTTTCCCTTGTGCTTCTAAAAAATTGTTTGTTGTATAATATGTCACGTAGGCTTCTGCTACTACTCAAGATCCATTTTCCAACATATATAGAGATTATTATCTTCCAAGATGCTCGACAACATGATTAATACTATAGAATGCTATTGAGTAAAAGCACATAGGCAACATAGGAAAAAACTATAGATTTTGTAATCTAGATGATAGCATTTGATACTATTCATACATAACATCTGCTATTCTCAAACACATTAGGATACAAAAGAAACAAAGAAAATGATAGACGTTGACACCTATGAATTGACAAAGCGCCCCCAAATATCAAACATTGACTACGCGCTTAAGGGCGAGGGGCTTTGCAGATTAAGTACTTTTGCATACAATGTTGGCGATTGTTTGTTTGACTCATTACAACTACTGCTTAACAATCGCTACACATCAATTCAACTACGAAACGGAGCTATAGATTACTTCTTGAGTTGCCTTCAAAACAAGGACAAAGAAGCAATAAAATCATACAACTATGAACTAGACCCTGATACTCTATATACATTGCACAAAGTACATGATCCACAAACATATTTCCGCAGAATGCGATTATCTGCAAAGCCACAGGCAGATTGCACTGAAAGTGGATTGTGGGGTGACTTATTCTGCATTCACTGGATATCCAAATGGTTGAATATACAAATATTCCTTTGGTCAAGAACAACAGCAAGAAGGTACTTACAGTTCAATAGTTTTGATTACACAGAATCAGTCTCTATACTATTTCATGACATGAATTTTTTAAGTGGACACTTTGAACCATTGTTAAAAATTGAAACACAAAACGTAACTTCAAAACAGCCCATAGGTTCACATGAAATTAAAAAACTATGCACAAAGTATCCTCGAATATCAAACATTGACAATGTCCTTAGAGCTGAAGGCCTTTGTAGATTAAGCACATTTGCATACAATGTTGGTGATTGTTTGTTTGACTCGCTTCAAGTACTACTTAACAATTAGTACACCTCAACTCAATTATGAAATGGAGCTATAGATCATTTCCTAACTTTCCTTCAAAATAAGGACAAAGAAGCAATTAAATCATATAACAATGAACTAAATCCTAATACTTTATATACATTGCACAAAGTACATGACCAAGAAACATACTTCCGCAAAATGCGATTGTCTGCAAGACCATGCACAGACCATAGTGAATGTGGATTGTGGGGTGACTTGTTCTGCATTCACTGGATATCCAAATGGTTGAAAATACAAATAAGCCTCTGGTCATTGACAACATCAAGAAAGTACTTAGATTTCAATGATTCTGGATATACAGAATCAGTCTCTATACTGTTCCATGATACAAACCCTCTGGCTGGACATTTTGAGCTGCTTCTAAGAATCAAAGCCCAAAATCTAACTCGCCAATGCTCAACAAGCTTACTCCAACTTAAAAAGTTGATCAGAAGTGGTCCACAATACAAAATTACTTACTTGAACAAGACACATGCTTTGCCAAAAAACAAGAAGAATTTGATACCATTTGTCACAACAAACAATTTTAAACATAAATCAACAATAAGACTTAATCACCTGAAGAACTTGATTAGAAAAGAAAAACAAAAAGAAAGTATACCTACCAGTCCAAAGAAAAAAAAAACATTGTCACCAATAGAAATTTATAAAACAACAATACAAGATACACCAAAATACCCATGTGCAATTTGCCAAGTGCTCTATTTGAACAAGGACATCAGGACATTCAAAGAAAAACAAAAAGAACTATACTGTAAGCTACTACAATCAGATTCCTTACCATTCACAGATTTCATATGCCATGTATGCTACTTTGCATTGAAACAGTCCACTATTCCAAAGTATGCTACCCCATAGAAAATAAGAACTAATAGACCATTGTGCTATGTGCAAAATTTAACTTAGCTAGAAGAATGACTTGTCTCACTTAGAATTGCATTTGCACAGATTTGGGAACTAGGGTTCAAAAGGTCTCAAATAGGCCTAACAGGTTCTATTATAAATGTTCTTGTTGACATGAACATTGTACAAAGAGCATTACCACAATCAATTAACAACACACAAACAATTGTTGTTTCATTGAAAAGGCGCTTACAATACAAAAATGCATTTCAAAAAGGCATGGTGCACACAAATGTCATCATGCAAGCTTTGACTCAATTAACAAGGAGACCATTATACAAAATGCACAAAGTCCACATAAACCAAGATTGGCAAGAAGTTCTCCAATGCACTCAAGAAAATGAAGACAATAGTCCACAAAATACAAGTGAAACAGAATCAGATAGTGAAATGGAAAATGAAAACCCATCAGAAACATTGATACATGGATTTACTGAGTCTAGAAGTATCCATAACATGGAAGACAAGATTATTGAAATTGCACCTGCAGAGGACAAGTATCCAATTGGAATATTTAAGGACATGTATGCTGAAGAAATGAATTTCCCAACTTTATTCTTTGGCAAACCACGTGATAATGACATTGTAAAAAACTTTACATATCAGAAAATAGTACGCTGGGAGCTCTTACAGTCACAAAGACAATTTTCATATCATACAACAAACATTTTTTTCAAAGCTATTAAGGTACTAATACAACAAGTACTGTCTACAATGACAATAAGAATCCGAAAAGGCCAGTTAAAAGGATGAAAGCTATTTGCAAAAGACGTTAAACACAAACCAAATCTAGAAAAAATTCTTAAATCAGATATTGGATATGTTGATTTCAAAAGAATAAGAATCTCTCCAGACTATTCACAACAACTTAAGAAAAATGTATTTGCTATGATTCGACAACTAGGACCACTGACATTTTTCATCACTTTCACTAGTGCTGAGCAAAATTGGGATCCACTAATTCAAACATTACAAGAGCTGCACAATCTACACCAATCAGCACAAAACCGTCAAGAATCTAATGACCCAACACACATTGACAAATTTGAACTAATCAAGAAAGATCCTATCACTTGTGCACGTTACTATAAACATAGAATAAATGCAATAAAAAAATTGATACTTACAGATGACTCTTTCTTTGGAAATGTCATTGATTACTTCTCAGTCACTGAGTTCCAAAATCGAGGAAATGAACATGATCATTTCCTCATATGGGTTAAAAATGCACCAATCTACACAGAAAATAACAACACGGACATCATAGCTTTTGTTGATAAGTATATTACTTGCGACACCGAAAATTTGGAACCTGCTTTGGCAATGCTACACAAACATCATCATACAAAGAAATGCAAGAGATCAAGAAAATGACTTTGTAGATACAATTTTCCTTTCCCACCAATGCAAAAGTCAACTATACTTTTACCAATACTCCAAAAGACTGAAGCGATAACTGCAAATGCCACTGACATCTTTTCAAAACTCCAAAAAGCAAACTATGATGAAACATTCACTTTTCAAATGTTCTTAAAAGAAATAAACTTAACTGACAATGAATACATTGAAGCTTTGAGCTCAACATTAAACAGGCCTACGCTTTTTTTACAAAGAAAACCATCACAAATATGGAACAATAGTTTTTCAAGGAAAATTCCAGATCTTTGGAAGGCTAATACAGATGCACAGTTTGTCCTCAATGCATATGCTGCTGCAATGTATTGTAGCTCATATATTGCAAAAGTAGACAAGTCAATGACATATGCATTCAAAAGAATACGTACAGACCACAAGCAAGACAATATTGATGCAATACGAATGGTAAGTAAACTTGGAAATGCCATGCTTAACTTGCAACAAATGTCATCACAACAAGCTGCACATATTGTTTTGTCATTGCCATTAAATTACAGTTCAAGAAAATGTATATTCATTGATACACGATCTGACAATGATCGCACATTTATACTAAAATCTGTTAAACAATTGAGCAATGAGCCAGACGAATCAGAAAACGTTCTTGCGAAATCTATTATAGACTACTATTTAAAACGTCCTGAAACAATGGTGGACATATGTCTTGCAGAATTTGTTTCAAGATACAACAAATACGGTGCTACAATTGAACCAAAGGCCAAACCAAATGTGGTACGGTTTATCAATTTCAACAAACACTTTGATATAGAGAATCATTGTAGAGAGCAATTGGTTCTCTATGTTCCATTTACCATTAATGAGCATACACTCAAACAAAACTTTGACTCTTGGGAACATGCATACATGTACCATGGACAAACCATTCAAACAAATAGTGCAAAGTTCATCCACAACACAAACTCTGCATGGGGTGACATTGACAAAGCTATAAATGATCTTCAGTCTCTTGAAGATGAAAAGCTCATTGACCTACCAATGCAAGCAAAGCTTCGCCAGAAAGAACTATATGACATACAAACAGACCTTCCAAACATAGGTCGTTCTAACCCAAATACCATGCATTCCAATGGATTTGAAATTGCAAAGCACCCACAGATTATAGATAACAATGAATACTACAAGTTAAGACGAATGTTAAATAAAGAACAACAAGCAATTGTTAAAGATGTTCTCATAAAAAAGATGAAAAATCCACAAAAGCCATTGCACTTGTTTTTGACTGGGGGAGCTGGAACAGGAAAGACTTTTACAGCAAAGGCCATCTACCAAGCTCTCATTCGCATCTATAGCAATTATGTTGACAATAATCCAGACAAACCCAAGGGCTTATTAACTGCATATACAGGTAAAGCAACATATAACATAGGGGGATTCACATTACATTCAGCATTTCACATACCTTTTAATACATCAGAATTCCTGCCACTGAACACTGAAGTGCTTGACACTATGTCAAAGCACTATGATCAATTGCGCATACTTCTTATAGACGAGATATCATTAGTTGGCTCAACATTCCTACGGTATATTGATAGAAGACTACGAGACATAATGCAAATGCCTACAACATACTTTGGAAACCTTGATACAATATTTTGTGGTGACCTTTACCAGGCACAACCTGTCCTTGACTCTGTGGTTTTTGAAAATAGGCCTACTCCAATTGAATTAATGCCTTATAGTTTCTGGAAAGACCACATAAAATGCTATTCATTGGTGACTACCATGAGACAAAAAGATGAAATATTTATTTCAATCCTTAATAGACTACGAGTAGGCATTCAGACAACTCATGACATAGACTATCTCAACAAAATTTGCTTTCATCCTGTACCATTTGATCCATTGCTTCCACACCTTTTCTATAGGAGAATTGATGTTCAAGCACATAACAACAAAATGCTATCAATCATTCCAACCCAAATGATAGTGCTAGATGCAATAGATGAACTTGAGGAGGACCTTAATGCAATACGAGTATACAGTCACACAATGACACTTCCATCACAAATATGCTTGAAACCAAACATTCTTGTTGAACTTTATGCAGGCAATTACAATGTTCAAGATGGCCTCGTCAATGGTTCAGATGGAATTTTTAAAGCATATACACACAAAACAATATTGATATTGTCTGGATTAAATTTAATGACCCATCAATCGGACATCATCAACACACAAAACTAGCACAATGCTATTCTACTATCATTGACAAAGACTGGGTGCCTATACAATGCATTGCTAGGCCAATCCAGAAAATAACAACAAACAAGAAAATTACAATTAGAAAACAATTCCCAATACAAGTAGCATGTGCACGAACCATACATCGATCCCAAGGATTAACAATGGAGGCCTTGGCTTTTGATCCCACAGGCATTAGACAGCATGGGCTAACCTATACAGCTCTATCATGAACAAAATCAGTAGAATCATTATTTTTGTTACAACCTTTAACTACAAAAAACTTTAAAGTTAAAAACAAAATACAACTAGAAATGTCTCGTCTCCAGACATGTGCACAATGGCAATTTGATAACCAAAGCACATGTTCAGAAAACAAATCACATATGCTCCTATGTACATTGAACACTCGTAGCTTGAAAGCACATGTAGAAGACATTGTCAATGACTATGGCATAATGCAATCTAATATCTTGTGTCTCCAAGAAACACATATGCATCCCTTTGAGCTAAATATCTTGCTGCAGTATTTTGATAGCTTCTCTGTGCATAACATACATGGCATAGCAACTTTAACCAGGAAACATTTATTCCTTGTCAAAAACAAAACAACATGAAACATCAAATATTGAAGCCATCACATCAACAGTAATGCTATCTAACAATGAACTCAATGTTTGTAATATTTATGCAAGACCTGCAACTGCCATAGATGAAGTAATCGCAATCTTGCAAATAATTATTGCATCCACAAATTCAGAAAACATGTTGTACATTTTAGGCGATTTTAATGTGAACATGTTTTCAGAAAGCAGAAGCAAAAAAATACTTCACAGTTATATGCAGCAGAACAATATACAATTTATGTTGGACCAACAACACAGCATGGGCAAGTCAGTCATTGACCACATTTGGTCCAACACGACTACAAATATATGCTCTATCTATAAATCAGAAGCATATTGGACTGATCACAATCCAATTTTCCTAAAATTGCATGTTGCCCAACAGACAAATTCAACTTTATAGAACTTATAGCCTTATATCACTTTTATGCTTTGCAATGCCTTTTTCAATTCTATATCCATTATTTGCAGGATATCTATGGATGAAACTAAAAGACAGTCAAAGCAAATACAAACCACACAAGAAGAATCAACATAACGGTAAAGCACTCATAGTATTATTCCTTCATACTCATTCACCTAAATCACAAATATTCAAATAACTTTGTTCCAATTCTTTACAGGACACCAAAAGATGTATGAAAAGGACAGGAAAAACAAGTGCAAATTGCACAGGAAGAGTCAACACAACGGTAAAGTGCTTGGTTCTTCATTGTACCGCCATTTTCCCAGCTTGCTAATATTAAATTAGCATTCAATTTACATTATCCTTGTTCCTTGTAGGACAAGAGTCAAGAAACCTAAGATTGTTTCAATCGAATAGCTAAATGCAAAAAGAGCTGGAGACACCTTCCAAGGTGATGTGCTTGTTGTCTACAAAGCAACATTGGATAAGGCCAACAAAACACGAGAAATGTTGCGTGCTGATTTAACAGATCACAAAGCAGAAATGACAATCACGTTAAATGTTAGTGGAAACCTTGTGTGTAAACATGAGCCTAAAATAGTCCCAGGGTCAGCTATCTCAATCTCAGATTCTCAAGTTGCACCTAGGACAGATTATGACAGAGGTGACTGTGATTGCATTTTGATTTTAACAAACATAAGCACCACTGAAAACATCCCACGCCTCTGTCAAGAGTACAAATTCATTCCAAGTACGACTATCAGCCAACTGCTAACAACTATAAATGAGTACCTAGCTGGCACAATAGCTATGCTAGTAGTTGGTGCCAAGAAAATGGGTACCCAATTTGCAGTTGACATCAAAGATGGCCACACTGACATAGACAGAGCATAGGTATCTCGGTCTACAAAAATTTTTCCTGTTCTTTCAATTTCAACCTTTTCTCATTCTATAGTGGTCTCTATAACAATTCCCGTAACAAAATCTAATTCTCTCATTGAATCGTAGGTGCTATTACGGTCAATATATGAGCAACAATACTTTGCAATCGAAGACCAGTTGCATACAAATAAAACACCTGCAATGCTTTTCAAGAATGTTGTAAGAAAAATAGATCAAAAGAACACATTTCACACATGTCGGTCAACATTCATCTGTAACTTGAATGACAAAAGAAGCTTGGAAAAACTCAACAACCTACTACATTCAACTTTTAAGGTAACGACATTCATTTTTTTTAAACTATCGCATCCAAACCTGTATTTTTTGTCTCCTATAACAATTTTGAACCATATTCTATAGGTTTATGGTACTCTAAAAGCAGCAAATGCATTTTCCAATCCATATCATGCATGCTATCCAAAATTCAAATGCAAATTCACTGCTTATGGCACACTCCAAGAAAAAACTGCTCACTACAAACAATGCAACCAACAAGTCAATTATACATTCTGTTTGCAACTTAAAACTATCATTACAACTTATGACAATCAAACAATTCAGTCTTCATTGACCAGGTCACCATGCACCATCTATTGCCCACACTACAAAACCTCAGCTATGAAGACTATATCAAGGACAAGTCAAGCATAGATATTCATCCTTCCCACGGACTTCAAATTAATCAAGGACATTTTAGCTCACTAAAATAATGCCATTGTTGAAGCCATTCAGATTGGGATACAAATAAGGAAACACATCACTGCATAAGCTACAAAAAGTCATTCATATGTAAACTTTTTCCTCTGTGAACTGGCACCCCATATCACCATCCATAGCTAAACTATGTTTCCAGCCATTGCATGTAGTACTTTCATTTTCATAGAAAACTAGAACATGTGAGCATATTTATATCAAGCTTAGACTTTTAACTTTTCACCTTCCATGCTCCAAGACATCTCTCACCTGGGGTTTTGAGCATGTTAAAGACATCTTTGGTTCTTAAAATAATTTGTATTGCTATTATACATTTAGACACTTTTTGTTTACTACAAATTTTAATATGGACATCTCCAAAATCTAATTTTGTTTCTTGCAATCTACTTAAGATACAAATGGTTCTCTATGTACATCTGATATATATGTTCAATAATTATTACCCCTCTATGCATAATGTCATTCAAACTATATAGTTTAAATGTTTCCTTTTGCATTCTGTCATTTCTAGCTTTTCCAATATTTGCTCTCTGTTTGTTATGTTTTCAAGAGTTTATGGTGACTGAGTAGAAGTTGTTATGGTTGCACACTCCAAACCCATAAACAAGTTACTTGAGGCAATAAATAGTTATTTTCCTCTAGCTTTTTTCATTTTATGCTGTTAATGCAACCAAGTCTCGACACTGCTTTTATGCATTGTACTTTATAGTCACTTTTCCATCACGCATTCTAATGTATAAAGTACATCCCTGTATAGAGAAATCCATTTGTTTCTTTCACTGCATATATGCATATTTACATGTATATATGCCTCTATGTCCATATGCACATATGCACATATTCATGTATGCATGTATTCATCTAAGCTTCTATGTATCCCTGTATGCAATTGTGTATACATGCGTCCATGCATTTATGGATGTGCCACTCTAGCCTTGTAGCAATTTATTCTGTTCTATGGATATCGCATATAGGAACACTAATTAGCTCTTTCACCGTAGATAACAGTTGTTTTCGTAAATGCCAAATCGAGCTTATATGTATCAAGATACATATATACTCAGACTTAAAACTACTGATTTATGATCTCTATTGTTCCATTTTTGTAGACATGTTACCATTGCAATCAAATGTGTAAAGCACTCATGTCCAAAGAAATTAGAAACAGGAGTGGCAATATGTTACACAACCTTGTGTTATGCCTTTATAGCAGTTTTTTCATTGCACTTCAAGAAAAGCAGAAACTAAAATTTTATTCATATTATTTCATCTGTGGCATTTACAACTTTTGCAATAATTATTACAAGCATAGAGTTCAGTGTTGAATAGTTCTATTGTTCATGCTTCATGGTTTTAACATTGTTCATGCCAAATTCATTGTACTTTCATTCTGATAAAGCACTTTGTAAAACCAAAGTGTCCATTATGAACACTTATTGCATTCCATGGTCCTCGTCCCACATTTCTTTGAGGAGTTTTTCGAACAATTCGCTTCCCTTGTGTATGCTTCCATATTTTGCATATATGCCTATGAGTACATTAACTATAACAGTTCACAAAATTCCTTTATCCTTTATGCTTTCATCATAGCGAAAAAGTTCAAAGCAATTACAGAGTTTAGGTTTAGAGAACACAGGCTTACAGAGCACAAAAACAACACACACAAAGTAATAGAGATGCATAGCAAGTGGCTTAACTCTATATTACAAATGACCAAAGTACTCTGGCTCATCGCTATGGCTACTCAAGCCATTCCAAGGCTTCACTTCCATCCTGATGCCATTTAATGCATTTAATTTGTATCTATGCATTGTGCCTACATTTTCTGATATTTTAAATGCATTTAATCTCAGATTCATGGATTACGTGACTCTAGTCAGCCTCTAACCTTTTACACTATGCCCTTTGCTTAAATTTATTTAACTAATTCTATAAGGCTCGTGATTTCTGAATTTTTAAAACAAAATGATTTATAAAGTTACTCTGGACGCATTAGAAAAATAGATAAAATGCTTAATTTTCCATTGGCTAAAAATAGCTCTAAATTCAAACTATACAAAAAATAAGTGGCCATGTTATGCTGTTGAAATGTGGATTGGTCGTATGTCAGTTTAAGTAAAAGTATCTCGAAAATGCATAGGCAAATTAAAAATGGGTTCACAAGAAAGAGCTTTTGATTCTAAATCCATATGCATACTTTGATTAAAACTAGTGGCTGAAGGTACATAATTCATTGATGCAAACTCAATGCATTGAATGGCATCTGACTAAAGGGGACGCTATTTGAATTGCAAATTAGTCTTTGAATATATAACAAGGTTCAAGGAGAAAACTCTCATTATCGCACACGTTGACATAATTTTGGTTCCAAAGCTCTCTTTATGGGACCGCTTTGCAGTAATAAAAAATATACAAACTTTACAAGGCTCACATGCATGAAGTAAAATGGACAAGAGGGTTTCTACATAATTCTTATCAAATGCAGATGAAACCTTCTCATTTCAACAAGAAATTCGAATAGATAATACTAAAAGTAGTTTAAAATATGAATTTATAACCAAACTATAAGAATGCCTTAAAGCACTGTGAAACCCTACTTGCATTTCGCAATTGTAAACAAAGAAAAAGGTTCATTCTAGAAACTCACCCTGTACTCTTTTCTTGAAAAATTTGCTACAATTGCAAAATTTAGGTTTACATTGTTCCAAACTTCTCATTACAGCACAGGTTAACAACACATTGGTTCTAAAGCTCTCTCTATGGCACAGCTCTACAACAATTGAAGATATATAGTCTTTACAGGGCTCACATGCAGTCAACAAAATAGACAAAAGGGTTTTTACATAATCCCTTTCGAACCACATTTCATGGATCCACATTTATTCCACGAATTTTGTCAAACAATTCACTTGCCTTTTGTATGCTTCCATTTTTTGCATATGTGCCTATGAGGACAATAGCTATAACATTTGACAAAATTCTTCTATTTACATGCATCCATGCATCCTTCCCATAGATACACATATACATGCATCCATGTGTACTGCAATACATGCATCTATGTATACATGCACCCATGGATATATGTATCTATGCAACTTCATATGCAATCCATGGATATTTCCATACATGCATATTTAAGCATTTATGTATCCAACTATGCATCTATCTATCTATCCATCCAACTATGTTTCTATGTATTCTTCTACCTATAGATGCATCCACGCATATATGTATTTGTGCTTCTATGTACATATGTATACATGCATCTATCCATATATGTGTCGATGTATCTATGGATACATCTATTCATAGATACATGTATCTACGCATCTATGGATACCATGATAGATGTCCACATCCATGTATCTATGGATACATGTATCAAGTAGCTCATTTCTGGGTCTTGACTCTGCAGCAACAACGTCTCCTGTGACTACACAGATCTACAAAATAACAAAAATGAAACGCTCAAAGTAATCACAATGCATCTCTAGTCACTTAAATCTATATTACATGATAAATCCACATGCCATTTAATGCATTCACTTTGAAACACAAACAAGAAAACAGCTAAATACCACTTTCCAAATAAAAAAATAACTTTTGAAACATCAACTTCCAGAATTAAATACCAATATGCACAAAGTGATCATATTACCCTAACTAGATGACTATGAAGCACATGTTACCTATGCAATCTAAAATCTAAAGATACATACCATCCTTATGCACCTATGCACAAATACATACTGTCTAACATATTAACATGTACATGGTTTTCCACTGCTGCTTTGTTAATTGGCTTTGATTAATAAGTGAAATTTGTAGAAGGATAGTTATAA